>KK120327.1:456442-479451 GCA_000611955.2 Stegodyphus mimosarum
CACCGCGATTTGGCGATTGGGTCCCCAAAACCCCAGTCGCCCTTTAAAAGGGGGAGTATATAAGGTATTTCTCCCGCCTTCTTCGCATGCCTTCGTGGTGTAGTGATCTGCATGCTCGACGCGTAACCGAGAGGTCCGTGGTTCGATTCCCGGCGAAGGCGTTGCTCATTTTCTCACTTCTTATGCTTCCAAAAAATCCTAATGTCTCTACAACTAATGAAGAAACTAAGGTAAGATGAATACTTAAAAGAATAAATCTATGATTAATCTATTACAATACGAAAACAGCCAAATACTTAATTGAACTAAATGAAGAAATTTGTATTACAATAATTGCTTATAATCGTATTTTGGTTAGGATCAAGCCCTAAAGAGAACGGAAATTACACACTGCATATAAAAATTACTGCATGTAAAAGAAGCCCATGAAGTTTAAATTTGTATTCGAAATATAAGCAATCAAATCAATTTTTATATTTAAATCAATAATTTAATCATAATAATAAATGCTTACATTTTGATTACGATTAGGCCCTAAGAAGAACTGAAATTATGCACTCTCGCATATAAAAAAATCTGATGCGGACACCACGTGACTTCCTTGTACGGAATATTGAATTATATGCATTTTTTGTTGCATTTCATTTAGATTTATTTCCTCGAATTTAATTAGAGATAGGTTTCTCATTCAATCAATTCAATCCTCTCTTCTCGGTAAGGCAAAAATGAATAAAATCTCAAAATATCTTCATAAAAATTGAAAAATATAGAAAAAAAAATAAAACACTAAATGCAGTTAAAACAATTTTTACAATTTAAATTAACCTTTCTACGCAAAAAACAAGCAATTCGGCCAGTAGGCAACAAAGCAGATATTTCGGTGCACAAAACTGGAAGTATATTGTTGTTTCACTCAGCAAAAAAAACATTGAAAGTGCAGAAACTGACTTAATTCACTATTCTGCTAAGTTTCAAATGTAAACAAATAGAGCTGCTATGTTAATCAAAAATTTAACTTAGCCGCATTTAA
Organism: Stegodyphus mimosarum; assembly: GCA_000611955.2. NCBI lineage: Eukaryota > Metazoa > Arthropoda > Arachnida > Araneae > Eresidae > Stegodyphus > Stegodyphus mimosarum. The sequence goes on from KK120327.1 coordinate 457,473, forward strand.
ACAAATTTAAATTGTGGATAATTCTACAACTATTGCATGCAGATTAACTAAAGCCATATAAACATTAACCGGAAGATATGTTTAACATGATTCAATCATTTTAAAACCAAAAATGCACAATTTGCCAACATATAAGAATAAATAAAACTGAGCACGCCGAGCTAAATAACAGAGTGGGTATCCGATTGCAGCCAAAAAGGGAGGTACACAACTACTTGTTATTGCAGTCCTATTTACAAAATTTCAAAGCTCTGAGGCTACGCGTTTTTATGTTATGAGAGATACATACATACGTACTTACGTACAGACATCATGTAAAACTCTCTTCTGAACCTATTTTAAATCAATTTTGTAATCTGTTTTGGGGAAAAGAGTCCTTTATTCTGTCCTTCTGTACAGATGGCAAGCAAAACCATCGTTAAATTATATTCGATAGCGGTCAAAATGGATATTTTCGTTAAAATATGATATCCAGAATTTTTCGTGATTACAATACTTCCTTTACTTAGTACATGGAAGTAAAAAAGCCATAAAGTTTAAGATTTTATTTTACGAAATGTATTTTTTAGTGGAAATACTAACATTTTATAAACTGGAATTGATTTTTAAATAAATTTCTTGTTAAAATGTTTAAATTGGAATCTCTTACTACTTGCTTAAAATATTCAAAATCAATTTATAGTGTTTACTTAAGGCACGTACTTGTGTGAATAAATAGGGTTAACGCCAATTGTAAATGTAGACTTAAAATGTAGTACCTTCATAAATTACAAGAAGTCTAATGGAAGCAAACTTATTTAACGAAAGTACTTAAAGCGTATCTTTTTTAAATAGCTAATACTGGTACTTCTTTCATAGCTTTTGACAAAGCTAACATTTCGCGAAGACTAGAACAAAGCGTCTGAATTAAATACACAATTGAGATTACAGCTCCACCTTCTCAGATTAAATCTTGCTATTTCACAAGTAATTCTACTCCATTGCCTTTATAAAAACTTTAATCACCTGCTTTAATTAGATGCATTTGAATAAAGATTTGTGTTTTAATGTTTTTCCTATTGTTACAGCTAACTGAATCGCAAGGGACGTTTTGCTTGATAAATTTTTTATTCATGTAAGAATCTAGAAGGAAAAAAAAAGTTAAATTGCTGCATAATGGCTGTTTTTCTGAGATTACAACTTTTAAAAATTTCTCCTCTTACGAAGTGTGCGGTAATTTTATTATTGCACCTTTTTTCCCGTGTAATGTTAAAAGATTTTCTTTCACGGTGTTAAAAAATTTCTGAAAAAAATTGAATCAAATATCTAGTTATAAAGCATAATAGCCAAAATTTTAATATTTTCAGAATTATTTGTTTCTACAATGATCTCATAACATAAGAATATATTTTTTTTCGTTTAAAATTATTTAATTCTCAGTAGAAAAATTCGAAATTTTCAAATGGTGCACTCTAATAAATGATTTCTTTAAAAACTAAAATTTTGGGTGATGTATTTACGCTATATATATTATGTACATAAATACTATAGTTATTAATATTAAAGTACAGTGTTATAATTTAAGATATACTGTAGAGTTACTAGGTTATTTATGAAGCAGCAGAGATGAAAATGTGCAATGCAATCGCCGGACTCGAGCCACGGACCTCTTGAATACGCTCCGACCGTGCTGACTACTACACCACAAAGGCATGCCAAGAAGGGAGCAGAAATACCTTATATACTCCCCCTTTTAAAGGGCGACTTGGGATTAGTGGACTTAATCGCCAAATCCTGGTGGTGAAGAATAATCATTAACCCCCTTTTAGTTCGGGCGCCACTGTAGAGTCATTAGGTTATTTAGAAGCAGCAGTAGAGACAAATGAGGAATGCCCTCCCCGAGACTCTAACCAAGTACTTCTCGAATACGCGCCGAGCGTGCTGACCACTACTCCATGAAGGCATGCCAAGAAGGCAGGAGAAGTACCTTATAATCCAAGTAGGTTCATTGTCTGAGACAGAACGGGAAATCATTACATTATCTCAGGAGCATAATAATAAATATGCCACCGCAGTACAGGTTCCGCGTCATTTTGTTATACAGGGTGTTTCATCAAATTGGTTACAAACTTTCAGGACAGAGGGAATATATGTAGACAATGGAAAAACACATAGCAGTGCATGGTCGGAAACGCTTTCTTTGCGCAGTAGTGACGACACAAAACATAAGAAAGGAAAGAAATGAACAGGGTGAGAATATATATTTATTATGCTTAGTGCAGCGGAAACGAAGAACTAAGAACAAACAATCGTCATCGAAAGTGTTCGAAACTACGTTCGAAACAAACATGTCTTTAACATGGGATCGGCAGGGGTGGTCCGCTGGATTGGCCAGCAAGATCGCCAGACCTCACTTGCATTGTCTACTTCCTCTGGGGAGGGGAGGTAGCTGAGACACTAATGTAGGAAACCACCGTTATAATTGCTAAGGAACTTGATGCACGCATCATGGCAGCTGCTGAGGAAGTCTAGGACATGCCCGGTGTCCTCTAAAGCATCAAATGTCCCATATGTCAGAGATGTGAGGCTTACATCTGGATCCGACTTTGTAATTTGGAACACCTTCTTGATGACTTGGTCGTAATTTGGAACACCTTTTTGATTCTTCTGCCGGAGTCGTAATTTGGAACACCTTCATTGATGACTGTCGTTGTCCACGTTTATGCTTATTTCTTGATTTCTGCTGCACTAAGCATAAAAAACATGTTTCCTGATCCTGTTCATGTTCTTTCTTTCTTCCGTTTTGTGTTGTCATGACCGCGCCAGGAAAGCATTCCTGACCATGCACTGCTATGTGTTTTTCCATCGTTTACGTGTACTTTATCTCTCCTGAAAGTTTGTAACCGATTTGCTGAAACACCCTGTATGTATGCACCCGTTATTCCTGTAACAAAATAAATATATCAGGAAGAAAACTAGGAAGATATTTTATCTGTCCTACCGAGCAATTTTAATGTCATGTCAGTTTTAATTGAGATGTAAAATTAGTAGAGTAGATGAAACAAAGAAAACTGATGTTGTGAATTACATGTAATATTTTAGCTGTTTTAATTTATTCGACTACTAACAAATTAAAGAATAATAAAAAAAGAGGGAAAAATGATCGAGAAATTGCCTATTAAACTTTATTTTTAATTCCGAACACTGATTCGCATTATTTTATTTCTTCGTTTTAATTTACTTTATTTTGTTGGCTATTTTCTCGGTGAAGATTTTTAAACACGATGGAACATATGTTATCCCGGACAATAGTTATTCGGAGCATTAATTATTCGTAGCGTTTATTCCATCTGAGCTACAAAGAATTAAACTTACTGAGAATAATTGTTTTAAATAATTTCCGTTATTTTAAGTAACATATAAATATAATTAAGATTTAGGGGCCAACTACTTACAATCTTGATAGCTTCGTCTATATCTTTCAGCTAGCTTTAGTTAAGCTTAAGTTTAATTTTATATTAATTTGAGTTCAAGCAAAAGTGGAGGCTTTGCTGTACGCTCCGAGTTAGGAGCTGATTGTGTCATATTTATTTTGAGAAATAAAGGGTAAGTTAACCCTTCTTGAGTCTTACGTCTCTGTTCAGACGCATAAGCGATTATTCGCTTATTAGTAACTGTGAGTCTTTCCATAATATAACTTTTACATTTTGTTTTTAAATTTTCTTTTAAACATATACTATCGTAGATTGAAACTTACTTAATGCAGAGCTAGAAAACTAAATTGCATCTATACAAATTGCGAAACTTTTTTCTTTGATTATCTTTTTTATCAGATTTACACAATATGCCAATACATGCACATAATATTATATGGCACTGGAGTAACTAATATAACTTTAGCTAAATAAACTGCAATAACTTTGACATTAGCCTAGAACGCAAGATTTCAGTATTCATGCTTTAAATTCCTTGTTCATATAAAACATTTTAAAGTAAAGTAACTTTACAAAACCTTATTTCTAAATTTTGCACTCTTTCATATGACCAATGATTATTTTTAAATACTTACGAATTATTTTTTTTCATTTAAATCTAAATTAATGCTTTTTATTTCAGCTGTGATGCAATATTATGAAACTCAAGTGTACGATGTCTTCGTAACAAAAGGTAACACAGCTGTTCTGAAGTGTCATATACCAAGCTTTGTGAAGGAATACGTATCAGTAATGTCTTGGATGAGAGACGATGGCCACATTATACATGCCGAAATCGCTTCTGGTAAGTTCACTTTTGAGCATATTTGAATGTTTATTATACTTATTCAACTTTCTTTCGTCAAAACCTTAATTTGTAATTCCTAAGCATTCACTGACACAATACTAATTATTGTTATATTTTATGTAGCAACAAATTGACGAATATAAAGGCTGTTCGTACATTATTTAGACGATTTTCATTGTATGTACAGAAGAACTTTACTTAAAACGTTTGCATTTTAAATGTTCTATTTCATAAGCTTTTCTTCAATATCATTCTACACTGTAATTTTCAAGCCTTTTATAGTATCGGAAGCGGTATTTTATGCCATTTCTCAAGAACAGCTTTCCAAAGTACAAGGAGGGCTGTAGGTCCAGTTTCGACAATCCGATTTTTAAAAGACAAAAGGCGCAAAAAATCCATGGGCCAGAAGATTTCGTAAGGATATGACTGAAGATTATGGCTTTGATACCCGTTTCTTGTTCGATGTTTTTTCAGGATATTAACAGTGGATTTTTATAAGGGGCTGCTTGCTTGGTCTTGATGCAGTTCTACTGATTGATGGCAGTGTGGGTTAAGAGAAGTATTTCATATTTAAAAATTGGGTATGCAATACGTTCCTGATAATAATTAGAGTTTATCTCAACATTTCTCTCCACTCTTTCGATTTTTATCTTGTCGTTGTATTAAAAACCAGCAACAATCCTAAATCCCTTTGAAAAACTTCCTTTAGATTCTTGAGACTTAATAATTTTTTTCCTCTTTGATGATAATAAATGGATCTCTTTTTATTGCAGTCATTTAAATACACCCAAGATTCATCTACTGAGACAACACTTTTCCATCTCTCTCAGGATAAATGTTTCTGTTAAAGAATTCTGCAGCGAGCTCTGCGTTCTGCAACATGTCGTGGAGAAACACGAGGCACATTATTGTTACGAAATGTCCAGACGCGGTAAGATAGCTTCCCTGCAAAGTAGGTTTAGGGTTGCCAGAAATTGGCAAAGGATACCAGGGTTGCCACATTTGGAGAGAAATCGCCCGTTTGGAGACATGCCATAGATGCATGGAGAATCTTCTGGAACTAATTCTTCTTATTTTAGCCCAGAATGTTCTCGAACACAAGCCAAAAACTGGTATATAAACCCCCCTGATACGTGGAGAGTCAGTCAGTGCCTAATCTACCGAGTTGATAGTCAGTCAGTAAGCGAATGTCTCGTAGTCTAGTGCCGAGTTGGTCGTCGAGTGCATCGAGAGAGTCTCTTAGTGTATCGCGAGTTGCTGCAGCGTCAAGTTCAATGTTGAGTGTGTTGAGCTCCAAGAACCACAGAACCGAGTCGAGAGCTGCACTCTAGTGTATCGTAGAGCGCATCGCGAATTGTAGAGTGGATAGTCTCGAGAGTAGGTAAGGAAGTTCCGAGAACGACCGAGCAGAGTCGGGAGCAGTACTCTGGTGCTTTGCCTTGAAGCTGTCTCCATCTTTATAGCCAGACAGCCTGAAGGCTGTGTCGTTGATTGTCCCAGCGTGCTTATAGTAGTTCTTCGACGACTGTAAAAGTGTTTTTGGAGCGTTCTTGAATAATACTGGCTAACAAATTGTTTCCATTCTTCATCAAGTGTCGTCGTTATTCACTCCAAATCCACGAACCCTTTAACCTACGTAAGAAGAAAGAAAAGTAACATTTTTTTTTACTTTTTAAGAGTATTTATCACTTTATTTACAACTGATGCTGACCATTTTGATGATTTTGCAACTATCCTTTGATTTGAAGGATTTTCTTTTAACATGAAAGATCTTATCTTTGCAACATTCAAAACATTTAGCTTTTTCTTTGGATATGTGTTTGGAACAACTTTTCCACTTGAAGCCAAACTGCGATGTTTTTCCCTTTCTTGTTGACAATATTACCTATCGTATCTTTAGATATTGAAACTCACGGTTTTCACAGCATTTTGTAGTAACTAGATACAAATAATTCTTCGGGAAGAGCACAAACATAACCTTCCGTCCATTGTTTCCCAAAAAGTGCCATTTTGCTTAAGAACAAAGCTGTAATACTTATTAAACGATAATTTATACTTTCAAAAATATAATTGCACTTAACAAATTTTATTAACTGCATATTTTTCAAATAGCAAACAAAATCTTCTAAAAAATATGCGAACAGTTTCTGTAATCGTTGGTAAGGATTTTTGGAATTCTTACATAACTATCGAAATTTAGTAAGAAATAGTTAAAAAGTTGATGTTACATTAAGTATAATAATACATCCAACATTTCCTAAATTTGAACTTTCGTAGCGAATGCACCACAAAATTTACTGACAAAACAGTGATACAGCAGTTTCATTTAAAGCAGAAGATTATGCGAAAATTTATTATTATGTCCAGAAAGTTAATAAAAGAGTGCTTGTTCTTGTATCTTGATAATGCTGTTGTGGACACAATCTTAAACTTTAGAATATTTTAATTAAACAGAAAGGCGATTGCTTTCGCCTTACTTATTTGCTTGACGTCACTCTGTACTTCCATTTATCATTACCATAGTGGAAGTAGTACAGAGAAAGAGTCTTTTGAAACTCCATAGGCTCAACGAAAGCCGCTAACTGTCAACGAAAGCCTGCTAACATTTCAGATAAAAGTTTGCAAAATGTTTTGTTAATTGAAGATGCTTGAGTCCCATCTCAATGGAAGGATTTTGAATGGTAGTAAGCTTTCAAAAATCTTACATTTATGTTAATATCTTATTACAGCTGATGAGTCTTAGGGATTTACGTTTAAAATTTAAAAGTTGTGTCTTTAAATATTTTACAATTTTCAGTTAACTGAATAGTTATTCAAAATTCTCTTACGAAAATAAAGCTATAATGCTTTATAACTTATGCTTTTTCTTAAAAAAGCTGCTGTAAAAGAAAAATTTTATTTTGGAATACAAAGTGATATAAAAATCGTTAAAGTTTTAAACAATAAGAAACAAAATCTGAAAGCTCTTAGATTTCATATCACGCTCAAAAGGGGCGTTTTTTTCACGGGGGATTCAAAACAGCATTTGGAAACTGATACATACATTCAAAGTAATTCGACGCAAAACACCGTTAGACATTGCAATGTCTTTGCTTTGCTACGCTACAAACATAATATCTGTAAAAAATGTAAAGAAACTTTGAGCATAAAATATCTGTGTTTTTGAAGATACACGCGATGTTAATGTTAATGGAACGCTTTGAAATCATTGGTTTCGTGAATCAAAAATTCTTTAAGTTTTAAAAAATACTAAGCAGATAATAAAAGAAATTCTAGATGCTAAATTTAGGCTTACAGATACCCATATTCGAGTAAAGGACTACGTTATTCAAAATTTGATGTCTTTAGGTACGGTTGTTTTTCCACATTGCGAGAACCATACATACATTCAAGCAGATTCTTCATTATTTAATTTCTTTAAATATAATGGAGGGCTATACTTTTTGGTGGCAACAATTTGAAAAGTGAATCACCACTTTATAGTCAACCAACGTAAAATGGAAAAACGAAATTAATAGCCTTTCTGGGCTAACGTCCATTTGGGTTAAAAATGTCTCTTTAAGCATGTTGTAAATACACAGTAATGTAACGAGCATTTTTTAACTCATTCACGTTTTAATGAATATAATTATGTAAAATTATAACTATGATTGTATACACTCGAAGATTCGTCATCTATTAAGGACCATAAAGTGCCTCGTAATAACACTAAATATGTGATATATTTATATGTACTTATCATTATGTATATATATATATGACTATTTAACATAAAATACTCGAAGAGGCGTTAAAACTTATGAACAGCAGGAACAGCAGGAACAGCATTTCACTAAGAGTCATTGAAGTACGTTGTCACACAGACTCTTTTAACATTGACAGTGGCGTTAGATGATTTCTATACAGGGTGTATCTGAAAGGCTTCAACAAACTTAGAGGGTTGATAGTATTCATCAGGACGAACAAAAAATACAACGGAGCATGGGGTCGGATATGAGTTTTAAAGAGAGAAAATGCGTATGGAGATGGACAAAGTGAGGCAAGGAAGAAACCCTTCAGAAAATTATTTATTGCACAGAATAGGTACAACACAGCTCGTGATGTCCAAAGAAAACAAAAATTTGATGAACGTTGAATTTGATGGGCAGATTAAATCCTTCTGAGACGTCAGTAAAAAAGCCAGAAGTAGTATGGCGTACTGTGACCGCTGCACCAGAAATCCAGGAAACTCTTGTAATTTTCGAGCGTCTCCGCCAATCGTTCCTCCGTCGATGTACTCTGTGTGATAATCTCTGCAGTCGACACTTTGAACAATTGTTGTAAAATTTTTGTTTCCTCTGGACATCAGGAGCGGTGTTGTACCCATTCTGTGCAATAAATAATTTTCTGGCGTGTTTCTTTCTTGTCTTAGTTTGTCCATCTCCAGACGTATTTTCTCGATTTTCACCCTTTAAACGTCATTTGCGACCCCATGCTCCGTTGCATTTTTTGTTCGTCTTGATGAGTACTATCGTCCCTCTAAGTTTGTTGAAGCATTTCAGATACGCCCTGTATATGCTGGATTGCAAGTGATTGAAGAGTAAGAAGATCTCATGTGGACAACACATGACTACCTTGTATGGCCTATTAAATCATACACATTTTTCCTGCATTTCATTTAAATTTATTTTTTCAAATTATTCTAATGTAATTAACCGATCCCTCGAGGCAGTTTGAAAATTATATACAAAACTGAGAATTTTGAAAATAAATATCCCAGTCAATTTTTGTTTTACGGGAGAAGATTTCGCTGTTTGTAAAAAACTAATTTAATTTTAAATTTGACGTCGCCAAAAGATGAATACGTTCGTCATTTAAAACATTTCTGTAAATGGAGGTATACGACTACGATCAATGATTGCGGAAAGAAAGGCCGGGTAAGGACATTAATGCCTATTTAGGGTATAGGTATTATATACTTTTGTACTGCTGACTGCAATATAAAAAGGAAGGTGCACAACTAGATTTTGTAGAAGCCCAAGTATTCCAATGTTTTCCGCCTAATTGCTTTTGAATTATGCGAGGTACGTTCGTAAGTAGAGAAGTCAGGAAAAAGATCCATTTTGAATATATTAAATACATGTTACGATCCATTTCGAAAAAAAGATTCCTTTATTTTGTCGGTACAGAGCGCCAAAGACGAAAGCCTGGCCTGTTTAATTGATCCTTTCAGGAAGTTGCGTCGGACTCTGGGGACCATCCAAGCGGGCGCAGCCCCCGTGGTCCACCCTGGACCTTATACACAACATGCGATCAAAGAACGCTATAACGAGAAAAGAACGAAGGTACCTGTGCCTGAGTACCACTCCGGGAGCAACAATGTCAATGCCCATCGAAGAGATCAAATGACACAAAACCCCAAGAATACCCACAAAATCATACTATGTTACGACCCCACAGCCATGAGGCAGGCAAGGCAGTACCAGTACGGTCTGAACTATCTCCCGAATGAACGGAAGTTCTGGTCTTGGGAAGACTAATTATATATCCTCGGGGTTGAGACTGCCAAAGTACAGATCCTAGTCAGTACTTCCCAGGAATTCCCTTGTGTCAACCCTCCGGAAGGGGGTGGGTTCTGTCGGTAGAGATGCCCTGCATGGAATAGTCAATAATTGATTCAGGAACGGTAAAAAGGTACATTTCCGCTAAAATCTGATAACCGAAATTTTTCGCAATTCAATACTTACTTCCTTTACTTCGTAGAAGGGAGTTTAAATTATATTGTGTTGTTGTTTTTGTTGTTGCTGTTGTGACTTATCTTACTTGTCTGACCGTAATGTCACAACAATCCCATAAACTTCATCGTAGGCTGGAGAGCCAGATTGCGCCTATCGTTGGCGTGAGTCTTGAGGACCATACACGTGATAGTACGACTTGCCTCATTTCCGCCCCCAATTTTGATGAAGAGCACCCCGAGGAGGCGGACCCTAGTGTCTCCCACCAATTTCCTCTATCACCACCCTTTCGAGAGGACATTCAGCTAGTCATATATTTAGAGTGCCCATGCCGCAAAGACACTATATATATACAACCATCCATGGTTTCTCCGAAATTCGAATCCGAACCTTTCGGTACCGCAGGAGGTCCTCTAACCATTATACCGTCTGGCCGCTGGTAAAAATCATATGTTTCAGATCTGGAAACTAGATAATATTTCATACCAAGAATGACGTCCTTTATGTGTCACAAAATAAAAACTTGCTTTTGTTTCATATAATAAATAACTCGCAATAGATCAATTTAATAGTGATAATTCAAATGGTGAACACTATATTTAGAATTGCAAGATACTAAACTGCATGATAGATGTAAATGCAGTAAATTAATAGAAGAGAGCTTCTATAAAAAATGCTTAAGTTTCTGAATTTCTGGAGCTGATTATCTTAAATACACCACAGCATAATTTCTGTAGCAAATGCTAACTTTTGTGTATATATCTCTAGATTCATTCTCGATAAACATTTTCGTTGTGAAATATATTAAAACGGGAATGTTGACTGAAATGAAAGTAATCCGTCTTATCATTATTCATTCACTCATTAAATTTAGAATATTGTTATTATTGGACATATTGAAATCAACATCGCTTTCATACGACGTGAACGAAATAAAATTCAGTTATTTCATAACATTACATGGTTTTGAGACTTTCACTAGTGGAATCTATGAAAAACATTTTGGTAGACGTTAAGCGGCTTATCGCTATGTCTGAACCACACGGACGGGACAGAAATACGAAAACACTTCGTAAAACACATGTTTGAACTGGAGTTTTTATTCTTGCGAAAGCCATTGGTGTCGTCGTTGATGTGATTGCTCACCAACGCCTCGTGCATAATATCCGCAATACGTTACAAGTGTCATTCGTTATCGGAACAGTGTTTTGTGCAGTTGTGAGAGCATCGTGTCGGTGCTAAATGAATTCGAGCGTGAGCAAATTGTTAGTGCTCCTATGGTGGATGTTTCCGTAACCAAGGTAGCTGATGTGTTTGGTGTTTCAAGAGATACAGTATCTAAAATACAGAAAGCCTGCATCCATTAAATCACAGCGGGGGCGAAAATATGTGTTGAGATATCATGACAGACGATCATTGAACTGGATTGTGATGAAAAACAAGACTATTACAGCCGCAGAGGTGGCTGCTGAACTGAATGTCGCACTTGCAAACCCTGTCAGCACCAAAATAATACAAAGGGGGCTCCACAAATAGGGTATTTTGGTGAGAGCTGCAATTCAAAATCCATTCATCTGTGATCAAAATGCCCATAACAGGAGAAGGCGGCGCCAAAGTCATAAAGCTTGCATTGTACAGCAATGAAAGACAATCATTTCGTCGGATGAGTCTTTCTTCAAACTGTTTCCGAATTCTAGGCGAGTTTATGTCTAGAGATTATGTCTGGAGAACGCCGGTCCAAGCGTATGATACAGACTGTTTGCTGCCGAGAATAAAACTTAGCAGGGTTTCGGTCACAGTTTGGGCAGCCATATCGTGGCATTCCATGGAACCCATCATTTCTGTGCAAGGTAACATTACTGCCAAGGATTATGTGACCATTTTGGCTGATTACGTCCATCCCATGGTATGTATTTTGTTTCCCAGTGGTGATGCTGTATTCCAAGACGACATAGCTCCTGTTAATTCAGGTCGCCTCTTCTACGACTGGTTTTCTGAGCATGAGAGCGAACGTTCACATTTACCATTGCTATCCCAGTCACCAGATATCAATATTATTGTGCTTCTGTGGGTTATTTCTCTTAACGCCCGACCACACGTCGTTCGCATCACCCACCGTCCCTGGCCACTGTATTTATGCCACTCCTGCTCTCTCACCAATCGAACACATTTGCGATGTGATTTGACACCATTTGCTACCCTGCCATTGCCGCGTTCAGAAGACGAACTGTGGCAAATGGTTAACAGGAAATGGAGAGCCATTCTTCTGAACACCATCCGTAATCTCTGTGCCTAGACGTGTTGCTTCGTGAATCACCGTCTAGGGTGGGCGTACAACCTACTGAACCAGGGTGGACTCGTCAATCGTGGTGATAAGACGTGTTTGCTTGGGTTCTTCAAATGACAGTTTTAACTAGGGGTCGTTTTGATCTAATGTTTTTGTTCTTAAAGTTTGCGCGTACACACGTAAATTACATCGATATAAGTTTTGTGATTGTCAGTGTTGTGGATCGATCATTATCCGGATCATTATCGGCCCAGTAGAACGGGAGATAATGGAACTGTCCCACTTTTTTGCGCAGTGTACATACTGATGACAACTGGCCTCAATTGATATTTCAACTCTTAGTCGTACAATAAATTTAGTTGTATTTTTAAAATGAAATTAAACTAAAAACCAATGGTGCCCATGAAACGAATTAGTCACCAATGACTCATGGGTACTAGTTGGAGAGTCACCGGTCTCCTGCTTGGGATAATGTATTAACTGTAAACAGATTGTTAAATTTAAACTTACAGAAACACACTAGTAACTCTAAAGCTGATGGAAACGGAAGACAGTTTAGGGATGATTGGTCTTCGGTGACCCAAAAGCGAGAGGTCAGTAATATCATATAATAATTGTTACAATTGCAATACTTGCCAAAACTCATGAATGGTAAGTACATGGTAAACTTCTGAAAGATTTCTCTACGGATATATCTAAACCAAACACCTCAGGGTACAATTTAATTCGTTTTTCTTATTTAGAAACTTTTCTAGATATTAATTAATTTTCAAAACTGTACATTGGTTTATTACGAAACAAGCTAATTTTTTTTACATTTCTCCAGACATCAGCCCCCCCCCCATTCTAATGACGACGAACCGGAAAAGTAAAATAATTTTGCTCTTAAATAATGAAGAATCTGCATAAGTGTGCGTATGCAGATTCTTCATTATCAATTGAAGTTCATTATCAATTGCAGTGTTATCAATTGTGATAAAACAACGGTACCTACAGTCATCCAATCTTGAATATTGAACGTTTCCACCCGAATATTGGTATCTGGAATATTGGTATCCACATTTAAAATTTGGAATTTGTTTTATTAGCGATTTCATATTTTATAAAATTTCAACGTATTTTTGATTAACAAACTCAAGGGTTTAAAAGCGAGCACTGGAAACGTTGTAAAGAAAAACATTTTTATCTCCAGCGCCCAAAACTTTGTATCGAAAATTCCGAAGCTATGCTTATTTTAAAATTATTTTGCGATATTGCTTTTGAACTTAATTTATGGTTTAAGTGGGGAGAACATGATATTTAATAAATAAATATAACACACAACATTTTTTTTAAAAAAAAAACGCCTTTTTGAACGTAATTTAAAATATGAATCCTTTCAGATTTTCCTTTTATTATTAAAATTTATTTTTGTTTCGCAATGTACGTATAGACGTCACGAAAAAAATTCCTTTTTTCTAGCCATTTTATATATATTTTCTGTTTTGGAAAAAAGCATCTTTTATTCTTTCCATATGTACAGACGACATACAAAACAATTGTCAAAATGTATTCGAGAACAGCCAAAATGAGTATTTCAGTTGAAATATGACCTCTGAAAATTTTCCGAGATTTCAATACTTCCTTTATTTCGTAGAACTAAGTAAAATATTAGTCTTTCTGTTAAATTTAATTGCTGTTATTATTTAAAATTTATTCCATACAAATCGGAGCATTTGTCGTGATTAAAAATTTTATATTACAGGTGGACGGTACAGCGTATTTCCAACAGGAGAACTGTACATACGACAAGCAGATCAAACACTGGATGGCATGAGGAGGTACTATTGCCAAACAAAACACAGGATCAGTGGGGCAATCAAACAAAGTAGTTCATCGGGGAAGCTTATCATCACAGGTAATTTGCAACATTAAATTTTCTCTCAAATTAGGTACGAAAAATCGTTGCTGTTTGAAAATTTCAAGGCATTCATGAAATTTCTATCAGATGATTTAAAAGGAACAATGGTGTTTTCATGTATCTTTACTATAAAGTTAATAAATGTCCATATTATTTCTACTGATATATTTCAAAATACATCAAATGAAGGTTATTCTGAAGAAGCATAAATTTTCAGAATACTCACATGTGAAAATAATAATTCCTGTTTTCTGCCATCGTTACTGTTGAATTACTCGCAAATTTTTCCCGAGCTTGATAAAAGTAGGTACTTATGAATACTAATTTTTTTTCGCCAAACGTTGCCAAGTTTGGCCATCATTTGGCAATATTGCGGTTTGCTTCCAATATTATTCTAACGGTACTCGGCCCTATTTAAGTATATGTACGCCTTTCAGCTTTTTTCAGAAATCGAAGGTGCTAGAAAATTCTCGGTGGACGGGGAAATTATTGGGTTAGAGGGAACGTTCTGTCGGATTTTAAAGAAAATATTTGAATCCATTTATAAAAATATGTGTTTAATATTACGCAATTATATATGCTCCGTTTTTTGTTACAACCTGTTGCCATCTTTCAGGTAATCTGTGAATTCCTGTTTTGTAGAAGTTCTGATCCTTGGAGTTAAAATAGTCAGCAACTGCCTTAGAAACACTTCAAAAGACTTGAATTTTTTCCCGTTAGATAATTTTGCAGAAATCTGAACAGGTAATAATCAGATGGTACAATTTCAGGTGAATACGGTGGATGACTAAGGACTTCCCATCCTAACGCATTCAGTTTTTGTTGTGTCACCATTGCAGTATGCGGGCGAGCATTATCATGGTGGAACACCGTTCCTTTTCTGGACGATAATACTGGCCTTTTTTCTTTGGTAGCTGCATTCAATTTATCCAGCTGATTGCAGTACAGATCCGCTTGGATGTTTTTTTCCTGTTTCAGCAGCTCGTAGTACACTGGACCTTTCCTGTCCCACCACAAACAAAGCTTGACTCTTTGTTGATGGATATTTGGTTTTAGAACTGTTGCTGATGATGTTCCTGGTTTGCAGTAAGATTTTTTTCTCTTAATACTCTCGTAAAGAAATCGTAAAGAATCCACTTTTCATCTCCAGTAACCAGCCTGTTCAAAAACGACTCCACATTGTGTCTAATCAGATGTGATGAACACATTCTTACACGATCAGACAAATTCTTTTCCGTTAATTCATGCGGAACCCAAACACTTTTCTTTAACAGAAACCCAAGAGATTTAATGTGATCTCCAACAGTTGTATGATGAATGCCAAACTCTTCTGCAATTTCTCGACTTGTGAAATGTGGATTATTTTCCAACATGGATCGCAAAACCACATTATCGATCTTGGATAGTAGTCCAGATCGATCACTTTCTTTGAGGCTCAGATCCTCGGAACGAAATTTGCTAAATAATCTTTGACAAGTACGAACATTTACAATATCTTTTCCAAATACCGCACATATGTTTTTACATGCAACCGATGTGTTGCTTCGTTTTTGGAATTCCTATAAAATGCAATGTCGTAAATGCACTTTATCTACTGACATGTTATTCACTTTAAATATCTCAAGTAATAATGAACAACTTTGACTGTTGATTATCACCGGGCTACTGCCGAGGCAATGTTGCCGGTTCATGAAGTAAAGCCCTAAGATATACCATACAACAGTACACACATCTTTTCCAAATACCGCACATAAATTTTTACATGCAACCGATGCGTTGCTTCCTTTTTGGAAATCATATAAAATGCAGTGTCGTAAATGCACTTTATCTACTGACATGTTTTTCACTTTAAATATCATAAATAAATGATGAACCTGGTTACCTGGTTAAGAGCTATACCGGGCTACTGCCTAGGCAGCGATGCCGGTTCATGAAATAAAGCCCAGACGTGAAGAAATCTGAGTTGAGAAATCGGAGGAAAGGAGAACGAAAAGAGGGGCCAAACAAAGCAAAATTCGATAAAAAAAGGGCACCTTTTATATTATACAGCAGCTAAAAAAAGGAAAAAAAATCCGATTGATTCATTAGCTAGTTTTTTTTTATTTACAAGAATTCAATCACCTACCTATTTAAAATACGATAGAAATTTCCCTTTAAAAACGAAGAAAGCATCAATTCAGCTTAGTTCAGAGTTAAGCTCAGAGTATTGAGAGTGTTGAAAGATTACTGTGCGAGCTTACGAGTTTCAGGCATCTTATATTTTCTTATGTTTAACGTTCTTAGTAGTCTGAAGAGGTAACTGCTGATTGTGCCTTGCCATATAGAGACATTTTTGTGAAAAGTTCCGGAACACTGTAAAGTTTTCCTCTTGGGAAAATAAATTTTGTCAAGTTGTCATCGGTTGCGCGTGCATTCAGTCCATTACGAACCCGTATGTCCGTTACAGTATAATAACAAGTAATATAAAAAATTAAAGTCAATTTCTACTTAGGTCAACAAAGAAAAATTTTATTTTACTTCCTTTTTATTAACATTATCAGGACTACTGTTTCTTCTACACAGTCCAGTCACATTAATGTGACCACCACGTACTTTCCATGTCAGAGTTAAATAACCAATCACAGAAGGCAGGTGGCAGCACAGTGCAGTTGAGCGTATATAAAGGGTGTGTGAGGGCTTCGGAAAACATTTCAATCGTTGGCGTAATGCAGAAACGAAGCGATTTATCCGACTACCAAAAGGGCATGATCATTGGCTTTCGGGCCAAGGGTGGAAACATTTCCGAAACGGCTGAGTTTGTGAACTGTTCGCGTGCCGCCGTAGTAAAAGTGTACCGTGCATGGCAAAATGGGACTGTCCAAAATCAGCGACGTGGCAAATGTGGTGCACCACGGGCCATAGATGACAGAGGCGAACGACGGTTGCGGAGATGCGTTCGGGCAGATAGACGGGCTACCGTTGAGCAACTGACCACCAAAATGAACCAAGGGGCTACCAAAAGTGTCTCCCAAAGTACTATTCAGCGAACATTGCTGCGTCTGGGCCTCCGAAGCAGACGCCTGGTTCGTGCACCTATGCTGACTGCTGTTCATCGACGGCGAAGGCTAGAATTTGCACGCCAGTACAGCAGCTGGACGTCCACTGAGTGGCGACAGGTTGCGTTTTCGGATGAATCGCGTTTTATGCTCCATCGGACAGATGGACGTTGGCGTATAAGGCGTGAAACCTCTGAAAGGAACCACCCTGCAACCATTGCCGGAACGGTCCAAGCTGGAGGCGGGAGCATTATGGTCTGGGGAATGTTTTCCTGGCATTCTCTAGGTTCACTGATCATTGTGGAAGGCACAATGGATCAATACAAGTACGCATCTGTCCTTGCGGACCATGTTCACCCCTACATGCGCATTGTTTTTCCTCAGGATGATGGCATCTTCCAGCAGGACAATGCGAGGTGCCATACAGCTGCCAGTGTACGTGCGTGGTTCGAAGAGCACCAGGATGAGTTTACCGTCCTCCCCTGGCCAGCAAACTCACCTGACTTAAACCCAATCGAGCATCTGTGGGACCATCTCGATCGAGTTGTTCGCGCCATGGATCCTCAACCGCGTAATCTAGCGCAGCTGGCCACGGCATTAGAGTCGGCATGGCTCAACATCCCAGAGAACACCTTCAGGGACCTATGTGACTCTCTTCCTGCACGTCTCGCAGCAGTCCGCTCTGCGAAAGGTGGTTATTCTGGCTTTTGACAGATGGTCACATTAATGTGACTGGACTGTGTAATTGTTTTTGCAAACATAACTGGAGTCCTAAGTAGGAACAGGGAGCTTACTAAAAGCTATGTTCGTGCGTGTGTAGAAGATACAACAAAACTAAGAAGGGTTAAAATTCTCCTTTATTTCTTATCGATTTTACAAACGTTGCCTAACTTCGGGATACAAAGGCCAACCACTTGTGGTCTGAACATAAAAGAGTATATGACTACTAACTAACTAAAATTTAAATAAGAGTTAACTTTTAATATTTTACGCAGATGACTAGCACTGAGACCAGCCTTTTAAATTACTACGTCTGTAGTACGCAAACTGCAGAAAACTACAATACGTCTTTAACTTCCAAGAGGGTCAAAACCTCTGGCCTTAAAGGCGGACAGTAACTGATGGCAAGCTCGCGTGAAGACTCGTAGCAAAAGGGCTCGCTCTCCTCCTTCTTGCCAAAAAGCCACAACTTAAATACTTAAGCGTTAGCAAGTGCAATTTGCATAAACATATTCACGCGTTAATTCTGGCCGGAAGTGGAAAATAAGAGATGATAGTAAAGTTTTTAAAATAAAATAAACGTTAGTGAACTTAAAATCCTTACAACATTATTAACATTTTTTCTTTCTAATTATGAAGCTGAAGGTGGTTTATAATTTCTCATTTTATCCATCTCTCGTAATGCTTCATTATTACAAGGAACCTTTCCAATGAGTTTCGAGCAGTTCAGTTCTTCAATTAATATTCTATTTAATGATTTCACACGACTCAAGGCGACATATGCTTGTCCCACTGCGAAGACGTTTCGTAGGAAGCTTTTGTTGGCACTTATGTTTTCCTTTCTCTAATCGTCGCTTGCGTTGTGTTCTGGTTTCTTTTCGCATTCTCCGTTCGTGAAGCAAGAGATATTTTAAAGGGTTACATTTTAAACATATGTTATTATCACGTTAACATAGAAATACGGGGAGAATTTTCGTTACATAATGGGACATTACATCCTCTTCATACAACTCTATAAAACTACAGTTCTATTCTAATCTAATCTAATCTATTTCCCTTCTGGTGTCAACTACTGAGATCTGTGACCAGTTCATTCAATTTATGCCAAGAGATCTTTCGCGGTAGTTTTTAGTTTATGGTGCAAGCACCCACCGGAAGGTGAAGATGTACTTACCGAGTTATCAGGCAATCTAAAGGTGGGAGTCAAAGGTAGACGTGATCACAAAAATTCGAATAACAGTTCAAAGTCTGTCAAAGCACAACAATCTTGAATAATGAAATATTAAAGTAACATGATCAGTTACTGAGAGAGTTCAGGTAACGTGTTGAGTGTATGAATATTTGAGTTTAAAATAACATTTAATAAGAAAAATACAGTTCTTAGCCTGCTCTACGAGGCACAAAGTCCCTTTCGCTTTGCCAATAAACACACTAAATTAAATCCCAAAAATTTGATTAAATGTGTCTTGATTAGGTAACATGAATTACTATATACAACTGTATACATATGTACAATCACCATTTTTGGTTGTGGTGAATAAACCTAGGCCTTTTTACTACACTTTCCATTGTGGAGTCGTAGTTTGTAATTTTCCTTATGGCGTAGACAGGCGGATTTTGCATCGTTTCGAAAATGTTATAAGCTTCCATAAGGATTTGTTCTGGTATTGTTTTTATTTTGAGATCATTATGAAATATGCTATTTCGGACGAGCCACGGTGTGTTCGGAATAGCTGTGAGTATTTTGTTTTGTAAGGAAGCGACTTTTCTTCTTTCTGTTTTGGTAGCAGTGGCCCAAGCTGGGGCTGCGTGGAGTAGAATACAGATAAGCATTCTTTTGATTTTAATATTAAGCTTTGATCTTCTACCCATTAAATTGTTAAGTGCCATATAGGCTTTATTTTCTTTATCTACTAGATAGATGACGTATTCTTAGAGGCGATCGTCAAGGATAACGCCTAAATACTTCGAAGAGCTTGAGACTGGGATGGTTTCATTTGCAATTTTAATATCTGAGTTGATGCGCATATTTCTTCTGTATCTTCGGAATTGAACGATATTACATTTTGCAGTATTAATTTTTATCTTCTTCTTATCCAAATTTTTATCTTTTATCTTCCAGTATTAATTTTTATCTTCGCCATCAGATGGCGACAATGTTGACATGGAGTTGCAATTTATCAAGTGCGTGTTGAGGGTTTTTAGACCTGGACAGAATAACTGCGTCGTCGGCATATTTTAGGGTTTTTGCAGTTAGAGAATTTGGGGAGATCGTTGATGTAAATATTAAATACTTTTGGTGAGACAATAGATCCTTGCGGAACTCCGCTAGCCATTAATTTCTTTTGGGAAAGTTAATCTCCGACGCGAACTTGAAAAGTTCTTTTGAGGAAAGAGGTCATCAGCTTAATGAAACTTACAGGAAACATGAAATTATTTAATTTGTAGATCAAGCCTTCGTGCCAGACTTTATCGAAGGCTTTCTCTAAATCCAGAAAACAAGCAGCTACTCCATCTTTATGGAAGAAAGCTTTTGAGACGTATTCGACTAAATTCAGCACCTGATGCGTAGTATTATGATTTTTTCGAAATTCGAATTGGGCGGTATCTATCAGATCAAGGCGTTTTAAGCGTTTGGTAATCCTATACTTTAGGGCACGTTCAAAAACTTTACCGATGGCCGGCAGCAGACTAATGGGTTTACAGCTTGATGTATCTGAGGCATTTTTCCTCGGCTTCAGAAATGTGATTTTAACTGAGTGTTTCCGCTGTAGAAAGTAGATGTTTCTTACGCAGGCATTAAAGATGTTTGTGAGTAAAGCAAGATATCTTGAGGGAAAGCTTTTAGCTCCTTATTATTTATGCCGTCGTAGCCTTGGGCTTTCTTTGCGTTAAGTTTCTTGATAATTAATTGAAATTGGTTTGAACATTTCTTCTAGATTTTTAGCGAAGATTTTTGCAATCTCGATTTCCGAGTAGTAGAAAGAGCCTAAATGGTTTAAGGGGTCCACATGATTTTCTTTTTCTTTAGTAGTGGCTTTGGCAATTTTCCAAAGTCTATTGGTATCATTTCCGAGATTTTCTACAAGGGAATCCCAACATTCGGACCGAAAATCACTAATACCTTCTGAAATTTTCCTATTAAGATAATTTATTTGTCTTTTTAAGGAAGGTTCTTGCGTGATGTTATATCTTTTCCTGAGCCTATTTCTGCTTTTATGGTACTTTTGATTCCTTGCACCTCGGGGTGTTACGCCTATTATTGACGTACGATGAGGCAGTAATTGCTTCTTTAATTCTAGTTGTGAGCATATAAATAGCATTTTCAATATCTCTAGAATGTTGGAAGGGGGAAGTTTTTAACTTATTACAATTCTTTAATTCCATACAGTTTCAAAATATTTAGAACTCTGTCTTACTGTTGCCACTTATTTTTGTTAAATATTGAAATCCCATTTATCACAGTCACGTACTATTATTTATAAGTTGTTATAAAATTAATTTTTACAGCACGTGAGAATTCCCAATAAACGGTCATTATTTGTAAATCTTATATTTAATAAAAACAGCATATCTTTAGTTCCAAGGGACATCCACTAAAAGTTTAAAAAAAAAGTATTCGGACTTGAGTGGATGAATAGAAATTATTTTATTCACGATTGAAAATTTGAACAAGATGTAGGAAGAATGTGAGCTAATCGTAGGAATTAAAAAATTGATAAGCATACAGTACATCGAGTTGTTCTGTAAGAAAAAGGAAAACGTTGGTTATGAATTTCATAAGTGGTAAAAAATATTTTGAGGTTTAGATTTTGAAATAAGTTATGTATAATTACAAATTTCAAGTCGAGAAATTCTTAAGATATATTAAAATAATTCACTGATTTTTTTAAATAACTAATGAAAACATTAGCACTATTAGAGAATTTAAAGGTACTTTTCATGCTTTTTAAGAATAAATATATTGTCTTGTACACTTTTTTCTTAATTAGCCGCTTTGGGATGAATAAAGGAATTTAAGCAGATACAAGGTTATATACCTGTGTCTTTTTTACTTACGTTT
>KK120327.1:479492-496359 GCA_000611955.2 Stegodyphus mimosarum
ACAGAAATTGCAGAAGTTATGTCCGTTTTGCTGTTTTTGTTTTATCAATGCGATTATCATAAATCAAATAATTTATTTTATTTCAAGCGCTTTGGATAAATATTCAAACCAATTATTTCTTTTGGAATGTACGGCGAATGCTTTTTTTTTTGAAGCACTTAAAGCTTATGTCCCTTAATTTATTTTTTGATAATAGACGTTAGAAAAAAGAATAATTGCACTTCATTTCTTCCGAATTAATCGATTTTGTTAGTCTCAGTAATCTTTTAAATTTTTCAGCATATCTTAACACAAGCATAAATTTCGTAAGCTTCCAGATGAAAAAATAATCATAGACAAAACATTTTTAGTAATGCGTGTAATACCAGATTTTATACATATAATTAATGTATATTTATATCATAAATCCGTAAAAAGTTTCTGAAATTTATACCTGAACTAATGTGTTAAGGAGCTTAATATTCGGAATAAATATTTACATTTCATTAACATTCATATCCCGTGCTGAATGTAATTTCTGAAAATATTTCTAAAGCTCCTAATACGTTGCTTTTATTTCGATTTCTCCATAAGATACCGAAAGAGTCATTATAATTAATTAAAACTATTTTGATGAACTACGAGTGCAAGAAAGTGAAAATGAAAGAGAATGTGAAAGAGGTAATTTGATAATGAAATCTAAACAGTGCCATTGCTGTTCATTAAAATTAATGGCTTCCAAGCATCTCTTTGATGTTTCAGGATCCTCAGTGAGTTAATAGCTTTGAGTTCCGCTCGCAAAATACCTTGTGTATATAAACATGGGGACTTTCTCCTAAAATATTCTTTTATAAGACATTTCCTTTGCCAAAGAATACAAGCGGTATTCAAGTCAAGGAAGAGGAAATGGCAATATTATCCCTATCCAGTCTAGGGATTATATAAAGCTTTCGAAAATTGGACTTTCAAAAGATTGAAACTCTCTTGCGAAATTTCATTAGAATGGCGGAATCTGCGTAATAATAAAAAGGAATTCCTCTTCGCTAATAGTGTTTAGTATACATAGTATTTTTAAAGTCTGGTATTTCGCACTATTTCACAATGTTTAAATTATTCTATTAGATATTACCATAAACCTTTCATTCCTATCGTTATTAACACAACGTACTCGTTAGAAATAACAATTTTCCTTTTACCTCGCAAAACAACGCTTCTGAAGGCGCTCGCCTAAGCTTCAGATTTTTCTCGTGTTGAAACATAATCTTCTAGTTTCTAAATTAGGAGATTTTAAGAGTAAGCAGACACTTTCTGTTACAAATTACGATGGTTTTAATTAATTTAACAGATTTTAATCTAAACGAATTTAAATTTCACACGTTCCCATTTTAGCCTGAAATTCAGTTTGACGCAACATAATAACTCACGAAATTTATTCGAATGCAGACCGGCATATTTAAGAAAAATTTAAGGATCAGACAAGAAATGGCAGAAGCTCTTATGTTGATACATGCAAGGCAGTCCTGAGAAGAATGGCGCTAACTTTGCAGCGTTTGAATGCGCTTTATAGGGAATGTGACTGCTGGACAAAAGGTTATTCGAACGGAGCCAAAGCGAAAGGTTCTTTTGCTCAGGGGCATACACTGTTTCTAGCACTGTGCCTAAGATTTTAAATAAAAAATACAAACTCTATCCTTTACCCAAATGGGTCCAGTACCTGAACACTGGTAGCTTGGTCTGGGGTTGGAATTTCAGCGAACGGGCTGGCTGCATGGGCGTTTTCATGGTTTTCCTAACGTGTAACGAGTATACGAGCCAGTTTTCCTTAGAAACTTCCTCCACGAAGGCATCCCTCCCTTTAGGAAGATAGCCCTGGTGTGCTTTGCTGAATCAAATAAACCATACCAATCCGACAATTTACCAAAACTCAGTCCGTATGTAGCTACATATATCTTCTTTATTTTATAGCTGAAAAGAAATTAAATGGCAAAAAACTTTCATGCCAAAATAGGAATTGTGAAGCCTGTAGAAATGATACTGATTTGCAAAGAATAGCTTGGAGGAAGAAGTCTTTGGAAAACGGTTGCGGCAAGATGAAAAGTTACTTCACTCTACGGATACTATAGTGAGCGTGAATAAAATGCCAACCCATCAGAAAAGATACACATATGTTTATGCTATACTTAGCTTAAGTTTTTAAATCAGCTCTTGAAGAAGTAATTAATGCATGCTTAAATGAAAAGAGCTTAAATTTGGATTTTCTAATATTCAGCAATAAAAATATAACGCAAGAATTGTTCCTGACATGTGAAATAGAATTTTTAAATAACACTTTCTTATCGTCAGTTTTACCGTATGTTTTCTTAAAGGAATGTAGGTATCTTTTAAATAAGTAATATTATAGTAGTTATTTGTAACTTAGTGATGAATATGTTTCGTTTTCGTTTCTTTCTGCATTGCTTTCCTTCAGAAGTTAAATTATTCGGATAATTTCCTCCTTTTGATTTTCAGGTGATAAAATCAGTAAACGAAGGGGGCGAAATACGCAGGAAATTCTGTATACTGCGTACATATATACGAGGGTAAGTTGAAAAATAAGTTTCCCCTGTCGACTGTGGTCAGAGTTGTGTATGAAAGTCAAAAAATAGAATGAAACATTAAAGATATGACATAACTTTATTTTTCCACATAGGTACCAAGTACATTGTGACATTTGTCATATCGCTTGATAAGCTTCAAAAAGCCCTCCAGGTAAAAATCAGGGCTTTGCATATGGAAGATGTGTTGAACGGCTTGTTTCACTTCAGTATTGCTTCCAAAGTATTGCTTCCAGTATTGACACCCATGCGTTGTTCCTTGTGTGTCGAGGTCAATTGTCGGGGCACCCATCGTGCTGACAATTTTCTGTATCGAAGAATGTCGTGGATGATGTTTTGAGCTCGCTCATGTGAGATTCCAAGTTCTTCCGCTACTTCATCGATGGTGATACGCCGGTTCGCTCTAATCATGTCATCCACCTTCCTGACATTTGCATCTGTAGTGGCCGTGCGCGTCCGTCCAGCTCTCGGTATGTCCTCCACTTGCTGACGTCCATCACTGAATGTGCGACACCATCTCCGCACCATTTGCTTCGACATCACACCTGGCCCATAGACTTCCACGAGGCGGTTATGAATTTCTGTTCCTGATACTCCACGTGCCCATTCATAGCGGATAACCGCTCTCACTTCCTCCTTTGACCACGAATTCAAAACGCACCTTCTCTCCATACCTACCGGGGCTCAAATGAGAGGCTGGTCTCCGCTTTGCGCAGGCACTGCAACAGCGCCATCTGCTTGATTTGCAGCGACCTCTACCCAATGGTGTATCGGTGACTTGCGCGTTTTCCTGCTGTGTCGCCTTTCGCCCATAGCCGTTCAACGCTTCTTCCATATGCAAAGCCCTGAATTTTTCTTGGAGGACTTTTTGAAGCTTATCAAGCGATATGACAAATGTCTCAACGTACTCGTACGAGAATAATAAAATAAAGGTATGTCATATCTTTAATGTCTCATTCTATTTTTTTACTTTCATACACAACTCTGACCACAGTCGACAGGGGAAACTTATTTTTCAACTTACCCTCGTATATGTAAGAAAAATAAAGAATATGTAAAAGATTAAATTAGCAACATAAATTTCCCTTCTCAATTCTAGAAATGGTAACCTTTCTCTCTGCACTGTGTGAATGATCCACCAGAATGATCCATAACCTATGACTCTTACATAATTCTGATGATGTAAATGAAACTAAACATCAAGCAATCAATAATAACTTTCCAGAAGTATTAACTATCCAGTCAAAATGCATTGTAAACCAAAACTAACTCAGTCTGAATTAAGATTTCACCCTGAACTTAGGGCAATTGCTTGGCACACTTCGGCTAAGCTAGATTGCTGTCTGCTGCTTTGTTCTTTCTGCAAAGTTATCCGAAATGTAAACCTCTTGAACCGGCCTGACTTGAGTGACTTCAGTACACAAGGACAGAATAAAGGACTTTTTTCCCCAAAAAAATTATGAAACTGATTTAAAATGGATTCTGAAGAGATTTTTTCGTGGCGTACCAGACACGTACGTACGTACGTACGTATCTACTTCTCACAACTCAAAAACGAGTAGCCCCAGAACGTTGAAATTTTATTTATAGTCGCTTTTATAACATGTAGATGTGCACCTCGCATTTTGATTGGCCGTACCAAAAGTATATAAATATATGTATATATATATCCACTCTGTTACTCGGCTCGGTGAGCTCAGTTTCTTTATTCTTATAAGTTTGTAAATTGTGCATTTTTTGCTTTAAAAATTATTGAATTATGTTGTTCTTATCTTTCGGTTAAGATTTTTATGCCTTTAGTTAACCTGCATGCAATAATTGTGGAATTATCAACAATTTAAAAGTTTTTTAAGTGCGGCTAAGCCAACGTTTTCGTTATGAAAGCGGCCATATTTGTTTACATTTGAAACTGAACAGATTGGTGGATTTGTTGCCAATCTAGAGAAACTGAGCTTCGCAACAACGAAGTAGCGTCTTGTTTTATTATCGCTAATTAAATTATGCTTGATTCATTCTGGAATTATCATTTAAGTTATTAGCTGGTTTTTGCGGACAAATTTTAATTTTGATCGTAAAATTTTTTTTCAATTGTTTAAACTGTACTTGGTGTATTATGTTTTTCTATAACTTTCAATTTTAATGAAAATATTTGGAATTTTTATGTATTTTTGCCTTACCGCGAAGTAAGAACTTAATTGATGAGGTGCGCATGCGCATTAGATAAGCGGCGCTGAATCGTCTGTGAAAAAATGTTCCTTTCTTATTTGTTTAATTTCTTTTATACATCATTTTAGATTTATTATAGTATTTGAATAGAACTTGTAGTAATTCTTCAGATGCTGTAATTTTTGCTCACTCTGAGTTGTAAAATGAATGAGATGTAATGCTGTTAAGTGAACCGAGCGCCGAAGTATGGCTATGGTAAATAGATATAGTGAACTTTAAAGAGTGCATTTATTCTATTGTGGTTTATGCGCTATTGACGAAGTAGATGCAATTCAAAATTCTTAACTGTTAAGTCAATATGTTTTAAAGAAATGCAGGGAAATCGCCTATAATTTAATATTGCGTACAAGAAAGTCATGTGGTGTACACATCAGATTTTTTAATTTTATGATAGTACGTCATAAAAGAAACAAATATTTACTTACGTATTGAGCACAGATGGTGATTTTGTACTCATTTGTATCCTTATGAGATAGTTAAAGTTGCTAAATGAACAGAAAATGTCTTCGTACTGGTTTAAAATCTATGAAATCTTAGTGCGCTTCAGCTAAAAACTATGATAATATTTGTCAAGTACACATATATGTACCGATATTTTTTAACCTTCAGCATCAAATTCAGTTAATAAGCATACTCAATGCACTTTTCTTTCTCAGTTGAAAATCGCAGTTTGTAGGTCACGCGTAATTAACGAATGGACAATTCTATTACCTGAAGCCACGAATAAATGTAAGACTATCAATCTTGCATTCTGAGAAGCATCTGAGGCAAGCCATTTATCACAGAAGAGAAGTGATGGTCTACTGAAATGGAAGGACCAAGCAATTAACGGAAGATGTAATGGTCTGTGATCCCTAATTGTACAGAAGAACAGACGTCATAGTAACAAAATGGTGCAAACATTGGACCTCCATTTTTCTCACATAGTATGAATCGTAGGGGGAAAGCAATTTAACAAAAACTGGAAAGAGAAGCGAGGAAAAAAATTTACGGCGAGTGGTAAAATAAAACGGAAAATTTCAATGTGGATGATTTCAATGTCAATGTCATTTCAATGGAAATGAAAAGTTCTGCTTTTATTTTTATTCTAAGAAATCCAGAATGCATGCGTTAAAAATGTAATGGTAACTCGCTGTGAAATGTAATCTGTAATTTAAAATATAAAAACTTTCAGATAAATTAATATCTGCCTTTCTGTAATTTATTGTAGATTGATAGCAAGTTCATGACCTTTGAATTACTATAGAGAGCTTGACGGAAATTATTTTATCGCTGAAAAGAAAGACGAAATTCCTTGGAAACTCAGGCAGTCAAATTTTAAATGTTCGCAAAGGTTTTTATGCTAGGATATACACTAATAAAATTCGAGAAATATAAGTTGTAGAGACATTAGGTTATTTCGGAGCAGGAGACATGGAAAATAAGCAACGCCTTCACCGGGAATGGAGCCACGGACCTCTCGGTTACGCGTCGAGCATGCAGACCACTATACCACGAAGGTATGCGAAGAAGGCGGGAGAAATACCTTATATACTCCCCCTTTTAAAGTGCGACTGGGATTTTGGGGACCCAATCGCCAAATCGCGGTGGTGGATAATTATCATCCACCACCTTTTTAGTTCGGGCGCCAGTGTAGAGACATTAGGTTATTTCGGAGCAGGAGACATGGAAAATAAGCAACGCCTTCACCGGGAATCGAACCACGGACCTCTCGGTTACGCGTCGAGCATGCAGACCACTACACCACGAAGGCATGCGAAGAAGGCGGGAGAAATACCTTATAAAGTTGCGTCAAAATAGGCGTACCACATTTTTAAGAAGCAGTCTACTGAACAAAAAATGATAATATAATTACAAGTAAATGGCTAATTAGGATATATATTTTAAATTACTACTCATATTTGTGAATGATACAATCTGTGGAAATGATTTCAACGTCAATACTCATCGAAGGGCATACAAGCGGTAGAGCAGTAAACCCGTTGAACACCTGTAGTTACGACCTGGGTTCGATTCCAGGCTATTGGGGTGCCTGTATGGGCCTTTTTTGTGGTTTTTCTCATGTGTAATGTGCAAAAGAGCCAGATTTCCTTAGAAATTCCTCCACAAAGGCAACCCTTCCCTTACTCAAATAGCCCATGCATCCTTTGCTGTAATTAAATACACCAAACCAAATCATTAAAGAGAAAATAGATTTGATATAATAGATTGCGCGTGCACGAATTTTATTATTAATGCGGTACTTGCTGCTCCGTAATCCACTTTCAAACTTATAAAATAATATCAGCCATTGGTTCTGCATATGTGTATTGACAGACACCGAAAGGAGATTTTATATATTACGAAATGGTCCTAATTTTGTAGTCTGTAATTCTATGTCTTCATTGACATAAAAGTTATACATACCATCTTTATATGAATAAAATTAACATTTCATTTGGTCCTCATTTTTGGATATAAGTATATGGTTAAAATCAACAAATGTTTCTTATCTTAAAAGTCCGTGCCTGAGTTTTGAGTTCAGTCGCTCGACATGCTTTGAAAAAATTTGCCACTTGCTATTGTTTCAATTTACAACTTTGTTTTGCAAAAGATAAAAAATTGTAATATACGTAAAATCTCGGAAAACCTTTAAAATTCGAAATATTTTTCGTAGAAATAGAGTCACAATAATATCACTACTCTTGTAACGTATTTGGCAGTTTTTATCGAAATAGCAGATGAATTTCTTAGTAAATCATTTTATTTTATTTAACTTTATTTTCAGTTCACGAAGATAGATAATTTGAATACAATTTCTAAATGTTACAGTCTTACACTCCAGCTTTTACATTCCAGTTTCTTCCTTTATCAATTTTTAATACATCAACTACTTGTAAAACTTTCAGAACTAACAATCCTTTTTTAAAACATTTCTCTAGTTACTCAGCAACGGTTGCACGAAACAAATATGCCGTTGCCACTCCAGTATCAATATTAATTAATAAAAATTATAAAATGTTATTGTTAAAATATAATCAGTTGTTAAATAAAAACATACTACACTCTAAACAGACCTAGGATATCCCTACGCAAAGTCTTCCCCTGAATTTAATTTTGCTTTCAATTATTAATCTGCAGCGGCTTAATGTCAGTTATACGTCTTTCAAATGAAGAGGGCCGCAAAAATAACTGCAAAATTTTGCTCAATTAGAAATAATAAGTATTATCTTTGTTTCTAAACGAATGTTTGTAAACCATCTCGATTTCTAATGAACCGGGTGCTAACACACTTACTCTTTATTTTACAGTAGAAATAAGTCAGGGTTTCAATGGCAATGAGAGGGCCACATTATTATGTCTATTCTTAGACGAATAAAATGAATATTTGTAAACCATCTAGATTTCTAACGCACCTGATACACATTCACTTCCTCCGTGCTTGACATCCAGTAATAAGTCAGCGTGTTGTAGGGTTCAACTCTTTAAATCTTAAGTTCTTTACAATCAGTTTCGGCTTTGAACTTTACAATAAAGCCGCCACTCGGGCTTGAACTTAAATACTAATAATTTGAACTAAAATTAACTTAGCTAAAGTTCTTAAATAAGTATAGCCGAAGCTATCAGAATCTAACTAGTTGGCCTCTAAGTATTAATTGAATTGGCGAAGCCTAGCCAGTGCCTAGATATGGCCGAGCGTAGTAACAGCTCAGAGAGATGTGGCCAGAAGGCAAACGCGCGCTAGTCAGGAAATCAGACTCTCTCTCTTGAAGTCTTTTAAGTCACGACTTAAATAGTACTCATTCTCATTTGCATTCTCTGCGTTTCTGAATTCACATTCTGACAAGGAAATTGTAAGCTGAAATTAGAATGAGATAGGAAAGATACTAAACGTAAAATAACTGTTAGAAAACGCTTAATAATGTGATAATATTGAGAATTTACGCTGATTTTTGTTGTTTTGACTTCTGAAACTTTACAGTGTTCAATACCAATGAGAAGGGAAGATTATTATCTTTGTTTCTACAGGAATAAAATGAATGTCAGTAAATCATTTTTATTTCTAATGAACCTGGTATGCACACACTTCCTTCTTACTTCATAGCCAAAAATTAGTCACCATGGCCAATATCAATGACAGAGCTAGATTATTACCTCTGCTTCTAAATGAATGAAACTAATATTTGTAAACTATCATGAGCTCTAGTGAACCTGGTGCCCGTACACTTCCTCCTTATTTTACAGCAGAAATAAATCAGCGTGTTCATTACCAATGAGAAGTCCAGATTATTGTCTCTTTTTCTAGAGGAATAAAATGAATGTCTGTAAACCATTTTGATTTCTTATGAACCTGGTACGGATACACTTTCTCCTTAGTTCATAGCCAGAAATAAGTCAGCATGTTCAATATCAATGAGAGGGCCAGCACCTCTGTTTCTAGATGAATGAAATGAATGTTTGTAAACCACCTTCAGCTCTACCGAACCTGGTGCCCATACACTTCATCCTTAATTTACAGCAGAAATAAGTCAGCGTGTTCATTGTCAATGAGAGGGCTAGGTTATTATCTCTGTTTCCATATAAATAAAATGAATGTTTGTAAATCATATCGATCTCTAACGGACCTGGTGTTCATACAGACATTACATCTTTTTTTTACAGCCATAAATAAGTCAGCATGTTTAGTGTCTATGAAATGGTCAGATTATATATGTTTCTAGACGAATAAAACGAGTATTTGTAAACCATCACGATTTCTAATGAGCCTGCTGCATATACACTTCCTCCTTACTTCATAGCCAGAACTAAGTCAGCCTGTTCTGTGTGAATGAGAAGGCCGGATTATTATTTCTGTTTCTAGACCAATTAAATGAATGTGAACCATTTCGATTTCTAATGAATCTGGTGCCAAAACATATGCTTCGTTTCCTAAAGACAGAAATATGTCAGCATATTCAGTATCAGTGAGAGGACAAGATTATTAAACTCAAGATGTTACTTCATTGCAAGATTTTCGTTGAAGAAACGTAATAAAGAAATTTATGCCAAAAAGGAAAGAATCAGAAACGTTTTGATTTGTAGATTACTGCTGTGCTGAAAAAGAAAAGAGCTCTGGCAGAATTCTTTTAGTTTCTTCTAACATTTTAATGATTTGATTTGCCAAATCTGTAAGCGGACAGCTATACGCAGTCCTTAAATCAAAATGTTTTTATTTGATAGCTAAGTAAAACACTTATATTTACATTTTCGCTCTAATGTCATATACAGTTGTAAAGAAGGCCCCATCATTTATGTAGTTATGCTCGAAATTATGCGAAGCAAATTCAGCGTCTTTAAATTCTATTTCGCGCCAGCCAGCCGGTATAGTTGTTAATGAAACTGACTGCTGTAACTATGGGCCCGGGATCGAATTCTGCAGAAGGCATGATTGTAACTGTCCGTCCCTTCACAAGAAGCAACGGTGGCCACCTATTAGGAGCTTCCATAATGAAATAGTCACCACTTCCGGCTCTTATAGCGGCGCAAGGCTATTGGCTATCAAAAAAAAAGTCCGGCATTAAAAAAATTTTATTCTCTTTAGCTATTCACTGGGACAGAAATTCGTTTGGTAAGATGCCTTACTACAGGGCTTTCAAAATATATTTAATGAAACCAACTTAATTTCAACTACAGTATTGTGGCGTTTTACTTATTTAGTTCAGTGTTCAATCCAAACACTAATAAGCAAATAATCGCTTGCGTGTGCGAACAGAGACGCACGATTCAAGAAGAGTTAACTACCCTTTATTTCTCAAAATCAATGTGACACAAACAGCTCCTAACTCGGAGCATACAGCAAAGCCTCCACTTGGGCTTGAATTTAAATTAATATGAAATAAACTTAACTAGCTTAACTAAATCTAACTGAAAGGTATAGCCGAAGCTATCAAGATTCTAAGTAGTTGGCCCCTAAATCATAATTAAGTCGGCGAAGCCAAGCAAGGGCCTAAAGTACGGCCGAGTGGAGCCAATAGCTTAGAGACAGACGTACCCAAAGGCAAACGCGCGCTAGTCAGGAACTCAGGCTCTCTCTCGAAGTCGGTGAAAACGTCGACTAAATACTACTCGTACTTAGTTGCATTAACCGCGTTTCTGAAAATACATTCTAGTAGGAAATTGTAAGTTGAAACTAGACAGAAAAGATGCATAAACTTAAAATAACTGTTATTAAAATTAGGATAAACCTTACAGTGTAAAGAATAAATAACTGAATTTTATCCATGATATAAAACATAAGTACCCAAATATGCAGAAAAAATATGTGTGTTTTCTCGGAATAAAAGAACTGATTATTGCATAAATAAAATTTTGCAATACTGCGTAATAAAACCTGCCAAGTAAGTTCCTGTAAGATCTGCAAAGTTTCATGTTTAATCACAGTAACCATGTTTTCGTCATATGATGTTCTGAAAAAAGTTAATACTTAGCTGAATTATGTGAATATTAACTGGTGTTACGACAAAACAGAATCTGTTTTCATCACAGAAAAATATTATAGGTTGACGGTGTTTGTTAACCAAGAGGAACAACCAAGTGATGTAGAATAATAAAACTTAAATAAATTCCTGACTAAAGTAGAGATCCGTAAAATTCTCATGCATATGCAATTAACAGATGGGATGTCACTCGAAGCACTAAAATGCAGTAGTAAGGAGGGTCGTTATTGATGCGCAGAGTGAGTTTTTGCCTAGCGTTTATTGCTTTTCTATGTCTTAAAGCCATTTTACGTCAAGTTGACAGCTATTAGAATTTGTCCTCTTGTCCAGTAGAATTAATTGTAAAGAACATCTGACAGTTATTAGAACACTTGAAGTCAGCCGTACAAATTAGACTTCTTTCTGCATATGATTTTAAAGTATGTTAAAGTTACGTATTACCTCGCGTATTGAATTTAAGGTGACTGAATCTGCATAGAGTCTAAAAGGCAGTAAACTAAATTCAATTTAGCGAATAAAATAATTTTTTATTAATCATCCAACGATGAGTAATCATGGCTCCCGACATTCACTTAGGGTTTTTCTTATGAGTTCGAAGTAATAAATTGACAAAACATTTTTCATAAAGTCTATGTATCTCTAAGAACTTATTTATCACAAGCAGTTTTATGTTCACTATATCTCACTAATTGATTATCAGGTAAATAACTCATTATTTATTGTAATTAATTTGTATCAAAAGCAATTAATTCTTCAGGATCCAAGACGGCTGTTTAAGGGGTTAATGGGCATTCATATATTTGTTTTAAAATTATTGTCACAGAGTTATGAAATTTTGCATGCCTGTGCATTTTACCATTATTATGTCAAATACCTTTAAAAAATTCTGGCTCACTGCAATTTAATTTTTTTATAAGTTTCGTTTTAATCTAAAAAAATTTTTTTAAAGCTGCATGCGTTTTAGTTTTGTTTATTTCATCTTATTTTTGCTTTATTTTTATAGGAAATGTAGTATTTACAAACGCAGTTTGCTATCAAACAGTGAATTGTATGAAATCTTAATTTTTAATTAATATTTCTGTAACATTAACCTAAATTTTAGATCAAATTCCGCACTTTTAATACACTTTAATTGGACTTCCTTCCCCTTTATGAATTTGCATTCAAAAGTATTTACGAAGTTCTGTTACATTGTAAGGATTTATATTTATTTTAAATGACCAGTTTAATTTAATTTGAAGTTTTTTTTCCTAAAAGCCTTCATTCCTCTAATTGTCAATGCCAGAATATTTAAATTTGGTAACGAGCGTGAAGTAATGCAAATTCTACTAATGGGAGAAAATGTTTAAGTATCAAGTTCTAGAAGAGAAAGTTAGAGAGTATGGGCAAACTCTGTGCTCATTGTAGCGTGAGCTTCTGCTTAGTATTGATTGCTGGTTAAACGTGGCGTAACAGCTATTACTCTGCTGCCACTAAATTTTCAACGCTGTTTTAGGACACAGGGTAGTCTGAGCCTGTAGCGTAATTCTGCTACTTGTTAATATCTTCAAATTTTGAGTTTAGTTCTTACTGTTTCAATTACCGCTCAAACAGAGGCGTAATTTGTTAGTGTCAAGTTGATTCATTGTAAATTTATAAAGAGTGTAATAAAGGGTAATTTTAACCCTTCTTCTGTGTAGTCACTACTCTTCCAACTTTCACGCAAAAGTTAAACAAGTTGACCCTATAACATGTATAAACAGGAATCTAAATTACAAATTACAATCATTTTGAATATAAACTAAAGCGCATGGAGCATTTTGAAGACCTAATAATCACGAAAATTTCCTTATGAGAAAAATACATTTTAAGAATATGCTTACACTTACCTTTAATACTTGCTTTTCTGTATGCCCTAATAAATGATTTTATTTAATATAAGATATTTTAATAGTGTTTTAGTTATGCATAGATATTTTTCTACTGATAAAATTGTAGAATGGTAAAAAAAAGCTTAACCCCGGAGGTTGCGCGCTTATATGAGTTACACGAGCGCGCGCGCTGGATCCAGAAGACCCGATTCGTGTTTCTTGAAGAAAATATCGTAAATCTTCAGAAAAAGTGTTACATCTATGCTAATAATGAATTTTATGATCAAATTTAAAAACTATGCACGATGAAATTTTTAATTTCTGCAAATGCTTTTATGAAATAAAATTTCCTAAACGAATAGAAAATCGAATTCTATATTAGCATAGGGAAAAAAAATAGTAAATCTTTACTCTCTATCAGTTCTTATTTTCTTTATTAGCATTAGAGACAGAGAACAAATACAACAACAAATGTTAGCAGCACATTGAAAAAGTGGTTTCGTGTGTCCCAAATACAAATATTTTTCATATTCGGCGAAGCGGCTTTTCGTTTTCCTATGCTTTTTTTACTGGACAAACACAGTTTCTTTTTTTCCTTTTTCTTTTTTTCGTTTCCGATAATTTTGTTTCAATGAAACAATTTATGTTATTCTCTCGTTTTCAGAATCTATATCACTGTCTGAATCAGGATCATGTGAAGTAAAAATTCATGATCATTTCCATCCTCATTTTCTTCAGTTCATTCTTCGCCAGTTGATACATCTAATAACTTTTTACAAAATTTCGTTGTAATTACGCGACATGTTTATCCCTTTCTATACTAACTCAAATCCACTACGTAATAGTAACACGAATAGGCGCGCGGGTTTAAAAGACCTGGTGCGATCAAAATCAAGACAAAGTCAAAGCCCCAGCGAAAAAAACTTGGGAAACATAAAAACTTCGACCTAAGACACGACTACACTGAGCCTCAGCAACCTGTGTGAAATAGACAAGAAAGGTTTGCTTAATCGCGCGGGATCCACTACAGCCAGTGCTCGCGCTCGCGGTTTAATATTATCTTAGAAGTTTTCTCGAACAATGTCAATAAATTCAACTAAATACTTCTTTTTTAAACTATGAATCACTTTAAAAACTTCTTGCATCGTAAGTTTCCCATTCCTTACTTACATTTTCATTACGTTTAGCTACTTTATGCACTTTTTCGGTAATTTTTCTTTTCTTACATCCGGTCCAACACCTCTTTTCACGTCGGTCTATACGACATTTACCCCACCTCTGTGCGGTAGATATTGAATATGAATTTATACCTTTCTGTTCCACACCTGAAGTACTTGAACATCCAGAATTAGTCACTGACTGCTGTAATAACAACCATTTCGAGTTTCGTTTTCGATACAAATGTTTCTTTGGGACAGCTCTTCCGTATGGCACTGTGTAAAATCTCATTAGTGTTTTGTGCTTGTCCAAATATGCATCTTGCTAAAAGCTCATTAATGGCTAGTCTTTGACACACTGGGAGTATTTTGGATAAAATACGTACTTTTCATTTATTTGGTTTTCTTCATTGAGATTTAGGTTTCTCATTTTTGGCAATGCTGCGCTGAAAAAAAAAGGCACTATAATGTGACACATAGTGGGCATTTTTATTATGTCTGGATGAGTCATCCGTGGAAGAACAGTGCAACAAAAGGTGCATAAATTGCCCTGTTCATGTCTGGCACATTCACATCTTACTAACGTTTACATATCTTACTAACATATGCAAATTAAAAAGTACTAATTGCAGAAATTAAAATATCGTAAAATAACGTTTTTCAAATGTTTGCTTAACTTTTTACTGAGATTTAAATGTCCCTAAAAATTAAAATTAAAATGCTTCTAATTTCTTTAAAAATTATATTACACACAAGCGGCTTTTTAAACAATAGATTTAAAAATCTTAGAATATTATCATGACAATTTGTTTTCCAATTTTTGGTAGATATTTATCATTGTCCACTGTCCCGTTAATTGCTTATGGTCAAATACACGAAAGCTCACTAGCTTAAAAGGAGCACCACAGTGGTTGGCTCTTAAAGAGAAATTTGCTCGTGTTTATGTTACATAAGAAACAAACTCGTGAAATTCCTATGTGCCCAGCTTGTTCACCAGGACCTAAGCTCTAATGCAGTTATTACTGTTCATCGGTCTTAATTTTCTAGAGATTAATATCTAGGAAAACTCGGAAGTGTAATAGATCTTCAACAATTCAAACTTCAGTTATCTGAATCGATTTTCCGTCTTCATAGTCAAGTTAAATTAAAATTCTTATCACTACATATTATTTAAATTTTCATTAATATTTTCTCCTTGATTTATGTTCGTAAATAACAGAGTTCAGTATATCTCTTAACCCTTTCCTGTATGCTACCTTTTAAAGTTGAAATTTCGACAAAAAAAAGTAGGCAGTCTATTCAGGTTTCTACTGCTTGCCTTAGTGCTTGCCGAACATTAATTTGGCCAGCAAGGTCGCCGGATCTCTCTCCTATTTAGTACGCTTGGAGCATTATGGGCAGGGCCCTCCAACCAGCTCGGGATGTTGACGATCTAACGAGCCCGTTGGACAGAATTTGGCAGGATATCCCTCAGGAGGACATCCGCAACCTCTGTCGATCGATGCCAAGCCAATAACTGTTTGCATAAGAGCCAGAGGTGGACAAACGCGTTACTGATTTTTTCCCTTTGTGAAGCTCTATCACTTCAATAAATCATCCAATTGTTCTCAAACTGCAATCATTTGTTTTTCTGTACATATACATCACTTCTACCGATTTTCGTTCTATTCGGATAACTCATTCTTGGCGCGGTTTTTTTTTTTTTTTTTGTCGTCTAGTGTATTTGAGTGTATTTTGAGAATTGTTTCCTGAACATAAATATGGATCACCGAATCCCCTCAATTTATATAAATGGCCATGGAGAAATGTATGAGATATTACCTATAAATTTTAATAACAGGATCTTTTTTTTATAAATAACATATATCTATAAAAAAATTTTTTTTTCATAAATTAGGAACTTAGATCAGTTAATTTATGTTACTTTAAAGTTCTGTAGAACTTCCTGCTTGAGAATGTGATCTTGTATAAGTCAAATCTTTATTTTATATATTTATATTTCTTTATTAGAGTTATTTCTTTAATTTTTTAATCTGAAATTAAAAATAATTTAATGTCACTTGTCTTTTAAAGATTTAAACTTTGTTATAACATTTTTTTCTTTCATTACATTCTTTTATTCTATAAGGTATTCCTCCCGCCTTCTTAGCATGCCTTCGTGGGGTAATGGTCAGCACACTCGGCGCGTTTTCGAGGGGTCCGAGGTTCGAGTTGCTCATTTTTCCTGTCTCCTGCTTTGGTCATCGAGGTAGCAGCCAGGCCGGGTTCCATACAGCAGGCGCTGGGTTTGAGCTTTTGTAGCCCCCACTTCTCCTCTCGACTCTAGACAAAGGTGGACGTGGCGCTATACCAATTAACCACAATGGTAGAGGGATGGTGCCCACGTCCCCCGTCGCATGTTGCATGTCTCCTGCTTCGAAATAAACTAATGACTCTACAATTCTTATGAGAAATTTGTATATTTACACTATTATTAAATGAAAGAGAAAGACTAAAATATTATTACTGTTAACTTAATATTAAAACTAATAAATATTATTTAAAAACTATTAAATAGTTTCTAAATAATCATGTTGACAAATATATTTAAACATTTCCTGGAGTTC
>KK120327.1:496391-539905 GCA_000611955.2 Stegodyphus mimosarum
CTAAATAATTAATTTAATTAGTAATTAGTTTTAGTTAATAATTAATTTAGTTAGTAATTATTTAATTTTAATTAATAATTACTTTTAATTTTCAGAATCTCACTCGCGTTTCAACTTTAATTTCATTTCCGTGGAAATGCATGTTAATAAATATCCTACATCTTTCACTGATTTCAATTTAAATTTATTATTAACTAAAATTAATAAAATTATTTCCATCTTTGGCTTATTATTCCCCGTTCAAAGTCTAACTGATTGCAATCACATATAAACCTTTTAGCTACTCATATTGACTTCGTCGACCAACCTCTCCTGCGTAACTCATTGCGTCGGACTTCAATTAGTACTGATTGGAATGGCAGAACCCCAGGAAAGTCAATAGCGCTCCAGAAATTACATTCAATGTCAATCCAACGACAGCATGTGTGAAGAGCTCCTAATCTTAGTTTTAGTGACTTAAGTCAGTCTCGAGGATTGGTAAATAAGAGAAAAATGTTCCGATAATTGCAGCCTCAAACGAAACTGCTGTGTCATTTATTCCTTAAATAGCGTATTAGGCTTCATGATATAACATTAATTTCTTACTGTAAATATATCTTAGTTTATCATATAGTTTTATTAAAGCGGCTAACTAATACGTTAAATATTGGAATAAAATGTGGTTTATTTACGCCACTTTCGTTCTGAAAGATTTGTGCAATGTCCTAAATGTGGTTGTCAGACGGAAACAGCTCAAATACTAGTTTATCTCAGAACGAAGTTTAGGAAAAGCAAAATTACATCAGTCATCTCGTGAAGCGAATTCCCTACTTGGATATTAAAGGCAGAAGCAAATATTCTACTCTTAGTATATTCTACTAATATAAGTAATTTTCTAGTAATATTCTACTAATATTCTTCTTAGAGCTAGGAAATGTGTACCAAGATTAACATTCAATATGCAATAAATATCGTTTTTCACAAAAACTGTTAACTGTTATCAAATATATTGAAGAAATACATTGTTTCTATGAGTTATTATTTCCTATCGCGCAAATAAATGTTCGTCAAAATTAGAGAACGCACAGAGAAATTACGGTAAATTTGCTTTAAAAAAATGTGAAAGCTTTCAGTTACGTTTTCTGCGTTACCTTTATTTATTAAATATCATGTTCTTTACATTTAAACCAAAAAATTCAATTCAACAGCAATATCGCAAAATAATTTTTAAATAAGCATATCTTTAGAATCTTCGATACACAGTCTCGCGCGCTGGATATAATTTTTTTTTCGTTCAGTGTTCCCATTGCTCGCTTTGAAATCGTTGAGTTTCTTATTCAAAAATTCCTTAGAGTGTTACAAAATATGAAATCGATACTAAAACAAATTCAAAATTCAAAATTTGGGCTTCCAGATGCCCATATTCCGAAGGGGATTACGTTATTCAAAATTGGATGGCTCTAGGTTATGTTGTTTTGTCACAGTGCAAGAAACCTACACACACTTATGCAGATTCTTCATTATTCAATTTCTTTAAATATAACACAGTACGATAATATTTGGTGGCAACAGTTTGAAAAGTGATACAGACATTTACGGTGAGTCGACGCAAAACGTCAAAACGAAATTAATAGCCCTTCTGAGCTAACGCTCCTTTGGGCTTAAAAAAATGGATGCGTTTGAAAAAGATACAGTGCTTTTTTACGTAATTTATGTATGTAAATCAGAAATGTAAGGCACAAACAAACACTTATTATACGTAATAAGTATTTTAAACTTTTGTATTTGATTATTTGGCTTTAAAATTCTTCAATTTGATTTGAAAAATTTATCAATTTCAATTTTAATAAAGTGAATTATATTTAAAATAAACTTAGCATGCAAAACTTTGACTTCATTAATTTATCACTCGAAAGATTTTTATCTTATAATAACCTAATATGCTGAATAACAGTTTAAAGTTAAAATTTTATTCAAATATTATTTAATTAAGATAAATTTAGAAAAATACTTGTGTAACTATATAAAATAGCAGCTTACTGCCTTTGTTTTCCCAACCTAAGAACTAAAAAAGGTGTATCAGATCTCTTATAACAGTATAAGATGATTTCTCCCTTCTTCCACCATACCTTCGGGGTGTAACGGTAGCACACTCGGCGCGATTGCACATTTTGCATATCTTCTGCTTCAAAGTAACCTAATGACTCTACAACTCTAAATAAAGCTTTCAAACGAGTTCAAACTATGAATGGAATAAATTAATATGAATACGTTACTCTACGTAATTTTTAGATCTATTTATTTTTATTTTATTTATCTTCATATTAAGGGAAAGATACTAATATAAGAAGATGCTAGGAAGAGGAAATTTCAAACAAAAAATGCTCCTGCCTAAGGTTGAATTTAAGGTTTCTTAATATTCAATTAAAAATATCCAGAATAATATGAACAAATTTAAAAAAAAACCTGAAAGCTTTCAGATTTTACATTATACTTTAAGGGGTGCTTTTTTAACGATTTGTGTGTTCGTTTTATTTATTGAATATCAGGTTCATCGCACTTATACCATAAAATTCAATTCAACAACAATATAGCAAAATAATTTTAAAATGATCATATCTTTAGAATTCCTATACACAGTCTCGCGCGCTGGGGACAAAAATGTTTTTTTCCCGCACAGCGTTGCCATTTCTTGCTTTGAATTCGTTGTGTTTAGAAATAAAAAATTTGTTAAAATGTTACAAAATAAGAAATCAATAATAAAACAAGTTTCAAATTCCATATTAGGACTTCCAGATGCCGGAAGATTACGTTATTCAAAATCGAATGGCTTTAGGTACCGTTGTTTTATCACAATGCGAGAAACATACATACATTTATGCAGACTCTTCATTAATTAATTTCTTCTTTAAATATAACACAGGGCGATAATATTTGGTGGCAACAATTTGAAAAGTAATACGCCGTTTATAGTGATTCAACGCAAAATACCAAAAGGAAATTAATAGTTCTTCTGGGCAAATTGCCCCTTTGGACTAAAGAAAACTAATCATAAATTTTATATATAGAGTATATAGTTATAAATAGAATATTAAGTGGTTTCAAAATTTCAGCATATTTTTAACATAATTTATTTGATTAAGAACAAGCCTATTCGCATATTCGCTTTCCAAATCCTCTAACGTTTTAAATAGGTTCTTGCAAATCATGAATTGCAATCTTGCAATCTATATAATCGCTAATCAAAAACTAGAAGGAAAAAAATCATATAAATGGTTATCATAGCATAATCTGTAAGAAATATTCCTTGATACCCACGATCAACCAAAATCACAATCTGCTGTGACCTACGTGTCTACCATATTTGCTATAATATTTTTTATTGTCAAGTAATTTATTAATCACTGCTTCTGAAAGAAAATGTTTAATTTTTATAATATTACAAAAAAACTTAGTTTCCGATACGAAATTGTTTCACCATTAAGCAGATATAAGAGCGGATGTCACTGAATATTGAGGCTTCTAATTTTTTTTTCATTCATTTAAACAATGTTTACATTTAAATCCAAATAAAGTTCTGAAAACATCTGATCAAAAATAATAGTAATATAGCTCTAATTTTAATTGCCTTTATAATATTTTTTTGCTGTTATCTGTGAATTATTTCCGTAAGATTCCATGCCTTTTCTTTCTTTTCAGATCCTCACAGCACTTTTCCACCACGCATAATTGATAGAAGATCCAATATCGTCGTAAAACAAGGCAGTACTGTAGAACTACCATGCGCTGCTGAAGGGAATCCTATTCCTCAGATACACTGGATGAAACTGGACAAAAGCCTCGCTGTGCGCATTTCTAAAGCACAGCGTTACGTACAAATTGGTGGCACTCTTATTATTAGAAGAGCGGAACCAGAGGATAATGGCAAATATGTGTGCTACGTCAACAACAGTGTTGCGGATGAAAGAGTAGATACAGAGCTTTTAGTAACAGGTACCAAACATTCCTTTTATTAAAATTTTAAAAACTATAATGTTAATTTTCGTTAATAAATACAATAATGTTCAATATGAACACGCATTTTATTTAACTTAATTTTTAATACTTGGCGATAAGCTTTGTTTATGCATTGATTAATTTTTTCGACGAATAATGAATTTAAGGTATAATAAAAGAGAAGCATGCATAACTTTGCGCGAAACTCTGATATGTACTATTATGTTTGAAAAATATGAATACATACCACTTTT
The DNA here is from genome assembly GCA_000611955.2 of Stegodyphus mimosarum. Classification (NCBI taxonomy): domain Eukaryota; kingdom Metazoa; phylum Arthropoda; class Arachnida; order Araneae; family Eresidae; genus Stegodyphus; species Stegodyphus mimosarum. Next base: position 500,621 of record KK120327.1, read on the forward strand.
GCCTACGTAGGTTTAAACTTTATAATTAATTTGCCCCAATAACATATAGATTTCTCATATACAATTAGATTGAACCCATATACAATTGGAATGAACACTCTCAAAACAACTAGTCAAATTTTATAGCTCGCCCAACAGGGCTTGTTAAGGGGACGGTGGACTTTAAAATATCTAAAAATCAACCAAAATATTGAATTTGTTTTTTTTACTCTCGTAATACCCCATATACGTAACTAGACCGTATGCAAAAAAACCCGAGCCCAAATATTCTAATTTTTAAAGAAATTACAAGCTAGTTGCCTTGAACTAAAAAGAATCAGCTTTATAACAATCTTTATTCATTCTACACAAAATATATTCTTTAAACGAAAGATGCCTGCAGCACAGTGCGGCTAAAAATGCTATTCTACTAAAAATTAAACATGAACAACTGTTGCCATTCAAACAAACTCAATAGTAAAATAAAACATGTTGCCAGTAACGATTATTGTAAATGATAACATAAAATTAAATATTGAGAAGATAAATAAGGCAAAAGAAAAAAATGCAAATATTAAATATGCATCAAACACAAGCATTTAAAATGTATGAACAACGTAAACTTTGCCTTTTAAAGTTTGGAGAAAATGTTAAAAAAATATATTTCAGCAGTTATTTACTGATGTTATAATTTATCTTTGCCCAAAAGAAGTGTTTATTTCTAAAAAAACGGTAGAAATGTCAGTATTGACAACTATGAATTTAACTTTGGTAATGTAAGTGGTATACGCGTAGAACAGGAGGAAACAAACTTAGTTTCCCTACTCATTGTAGAAAAGTGTGATCAACGTCGCTTGAACCATAGCAAAAAGAGAAGTTTAGCTGCTTGGAAAAAACAGAAATATTAAAAAATATTGTAAAGCATTGAAAGATAATGTAAATGTAACAAATATAAGTAAAACATATGGTGCTGGTGAGCTTTAAAAGTTTCATTGGATATAATGTATAAATTGTTTCTGCCTATAACTTCGAAACACATATCAAATTTGCGATACGTTTATTTTTGTTATATTTGTTATTATGAGATTAAAAGTAGTTAAAATGATACGGAAATGCTATCTAATGTTTACAAATACATATTTAATTTGTTGTTTCTCGTGACCATGTATTAAAGGTAAATTTGAAGAAAACTTTAAATACGGTTTTCTCAAAACAAATTGTTTCGCAATTCGTATGGTTTGAAAATCCTCCATGCGTCATATTTTTCAGTTAAAAATGAATGTATTTGGAAGAAACTATCTTGTTATATGTTACAGTAGATCTGTGTCTGCATTTTTGAATATGAGGTTATTAAGAAGTTTTAACTTGTGATAATGTTTAACAAAAGGTGGCATTTTTCGGAAAACTGGGTATAAATTCCCGAAAATTCTTTTTAAAAAATTCTGATCCATCATATTCAATAACAGATACACAGAAACGTTTGCAAAGTTTCTATAACTAACTAAAAGGAAAAATTATAATAAAAAAAAAATCTGAAAGATTTCAGATTTTAAATTACGTCCAAATGCGCGTTTTTTAACGTTTCGTGTGCTACCTTTTTTTATTAAATATCATGTACTACGTACTCAAACCATAAAATTCAGTTCAAAATCAATATCGCAAAATCATTTTAAAATGAACATATCTTTAGAATTTCCGTAAGTCTCGTGCGCTGGAGATAAAAATGTTTTTCTTTTTCCGTACAGTGTTGCCATTGCTCGCTTTGAAATCATTTAGTTTGTTAATCAGAAATTCGTTGAAATGTTACAAAACATAAAATCGATAATAAAGCAAATTTCAAATTCAAAATTAGGGCTTCCAGATGCCCATATTCGCAGTAGGATTACGTCATTCAAAATTCGATGGCTCTAGGTTTTATCACAATGCGAGAAACATGCATACATTTATGCAGATTTTTCATTTTTTAAAATTTAATGCAGAGCGATAACATTTAGTGGCAACAATTTGAAAAGTGAAACGGGCATTCAGAGTGATTCAACGCAAAATCGCAAAACGAAAGTAATAGTCCTTCGGGACTAAATCCCTTTGGACTAAAAAAAAAATTGAAAATTCGAGCGCAAGCACCATTTTAAATCTTTAATTAAAATAATGAATCATTCGTTTTAAACAATTTTAATTTAAAATAAATTGAAATTTTGAACATAAATTTTATAAACTGATGTTATAATATGTATATGTATAAAATTTGTTGAGAACACAAAAACTTAATAAACTAATTTTTAAAGTCCACCCTCCCCTTAACGATTTTTACGCTGCCTCTGAGTTCGTAGTCTACCAGTCTGCTGTTTACTCACTCCTGCTCAATTTTTGAGTTCACAGTCTACCAGACTACTGTTAATTCACTCCTGCTCAAATTTTAAAAGCTTTGTAATTAACCCTTTGCCTACATTTGAAGTATCAGTTCATTTGACGTATCTCAGATTGTCAGGACTGTTCGGTTCATACTCTTGCCGAACATATTCGTGAAGTGAACTAAGTCCTTTTCTTGAACAGGGAGCTGAATGCAGCTATGTTCTGTGGTAGAAAATTGTGGTTAAGTGGTAGAAGAACTATACGTAAGAAGGATTTAAAATCCTCTTTTATTAAACCCCAATTATGTACAGCCACTTCCCAACTCGGGAGGGATACAGAAAATAATGACCACACTTGGGTCTAGCGTAGCAAGATTTAACTAATACTACGCACTTAGATTTACTTCAATAAGTAATAGAGTAACAGCGCTAAGGCTTAGAATTTAAATACTAGTTCGTCAGGCGAACGTCAAACAGAGCAGGCGTGATCTGAGACTAAAAGCTCTCTCACACTGAGTAGTTCCTCGCTAACGTTTAAATATAAACTTGGCTCCACGTGCGCTTATTCTAACGGGAAGTTGAAATACGAACACATAGGAAAGGCAAATTAAAATAAAACTTTGTTAGTTTGAACTAAAACCTTACAAGATTTTCCTCCTCAGGGGCTCACTTTTGTGAGTACGGGTGTGGCAATCCCGAGGTGCCCTAGCCCTTCAGGGGATCATCATCTTGGTGAGACGGGTGTCACAATCCTGGAGCCCCAGTGATCTATCCTCTTTCCCGTCTTCTCTGCTCTGAGCTGAAGCTTTCTTCCTTTCTTTCTCCCTTGTGGTTCTCCTCTTCGGAGGTTGGGGCTCGTTATGAGAGACTGGATCAGCCCTTGTCTCTGGTTCTTGAGTAACGAGAAAACTGCCCACGTGTTTGCCGTGCGTGGAGACCCGTGTCACTGGAAAAGAGGGTCCTGGTAGTTGAGGGGCGAGGTACTGTCCCCAACACACTGCTTTGGCCTCCGCTTCAGTTAAACGGGAGGCACTTTGTCGTCCTCACAGGTGTCAACCGGCTGGTCACTAGTCCTTAGTGTCAGTGGCTTGGGGACAAGCTCTCGGGAGTACCCGCTTTCGGGAAAGCCGACTGTGGGACTTCAGTCTGCGTATAGGTCCGGCTAGCCCTGGCGTAGAAATCTGCGTCCCCTTGTTGGATCCGGCTAGCCCTGGCTTAGAAATCTGCGTCCCCTTGTTGGGCTCCATGGTGGGTGGGGCGGTCGGACCCGAATCTTTTTCCATTTCAATATGAATGCTATGATACCTTCTTGCTCCAACAATGTATCCGATACTCCGACTGTGACCAAAAGACTAAGAAGTGACATAGAAAGCACTGTATCAGATCTATCTTGTCCACGTTTCCTAACTATTACCAGCTCCGAAGAATTGAAAAAAATGTCACCCTTTGTAATAAACAAACATGTTTTGTCTTCTGTAGGAGAACTAAAAAATATTAAGAGACTTCGATCTGGAGACCTTTTGATTGAAACTGCGTCCGGAAAACAATCTGAAAATCTTTTGAAACTAACCAAATTAGGACAAGCAAACATTGAAGTTAAACCACATAATACTCTGAACTCGTCCCGAGGAGTAATCTCTGAAATAGACTTACTATCAGTAACTGAAGAGGAATTCGTTAAAGAGTTGGCAGATCAAAACGTGTGCGGTGCTCGTAGGATCAAAATACGGAAAGACGGTCAACTCATTCCCACTAAACATGTCATACTTACTTTCAAGTCTCCTAACTTGCCGAAAAACATCAAAGCTGGATACCTAAACTGTTCAGTCAGGCCGTATATACCGAATCCAATGCGTTGCTTCCAATGTCAGCGCTTTGGACATGGAAAGACCTCTTGTCGCGGCAGCCTCACGTGTGCTCGATGTTCCATCGTAGGACATGCCAGTGAAGGCTGCTCTGCTGCCCTCTTATGTATAAATTGTAAAGGCGAACACCCAGCCTTTTCAAGATCATGTCCGAAATGGCAGACAGAAAAACAAATTCAAAACATTAAAGTTACACAAAAGATATCATTTGCAGAAGCTAGAAGACTTGTTCTCTCTAACCAGCCAAAACTTAATAAATCTTACGCATCTGCAACTAAATCATTCAGATCAATATCAACGCAAACTACAGTTACCGCACAGAAAAAAGAACTAGCAGTGACAGTAGATCCTAGAAACCAAAAATCAGGGAAAAAACCTGATGCTGAAACTAGTGCACCGGTGACTACATCCAAGGGAAAACAGGATGTCCAACAGAACAAACAAAGAGATGATATCAAGGAGAAAAATAAGCAAAAACCCAGGACCCCCAGTCAAAGTTCTATCGCAAGCATGAGTTCAGGACGCCTAGATGACTCAGATGAAATGGATGTTGAAGAAGGGTTATCCCTCCCGAAACACCTTCTGCCTCGAAAATCAAAAAAACAACACCGCCAAAACAGGCATCCATAATGGGTACATTTATTTCGTGGAATTGCCGGGGTTTCCGTCAAAACCTGGATAATATCAAGGATATAATCAACATCTACCAACCTGCCTGCTTTGCACTTCAAGAGACCTTGTTAAAACCAAGCAGCCATGCTAAGATACGGAGATACACCACAGTAAGAAGGGACAACCCATCTGGGGATCGTGCCTGTGGTGGTGTGGGCCTTACCATCTCCCACAATCACCCGTACACTGTTCTTCCTTTGACGACCTCCCTTCAAGCTGTGGGGATTCAGATTAATTTACGTTCTTCAATCTCAGTATGCACTATCTATTTACCCCCACATGAGCATGTAGATCAGCGAGATCTAGACAATATAACAGAGCAGCTCCCAGAACCTTTTCTGCTTTTAGGTGACTTCAATGCACATAGTACCTTATGGGGAAGCAGAGACACTAATTCAAGGGGCCGGCAGATCGAACAGCTAATGGAGGATCATTCTATCTGTCTGCTTAATAACGGAGAAAACACCTACTTTCATCAGCCGACTGGAACATTTCATGCAATTGATCTGGTGTTCTGTTCTCCATCTCTACTCCCCCTTTGCTCCTTCAGTGTAGGGGAGAATCTTTACGATAGTGACCATTTCCCAGTGATTGTAAATATCGCAGGAAAGTCTGTGATCTCAAGACAACCCCGCTTACTTTATGATAAAGCTGATTGGGATCTTTTTGTCTCTTGCGCTGTGCTGACAGAAGAAATGGTCAATGATGTGGACATTAATACAGCAGTAAAAATGATCTCCCATACTATTGTACAAGCAGCTGAACTTTGTATTCCAAAGTCCTCGACAAAGTTCCCAAAGTTCCCTAAACCCTGGTGGAACAGTGATTGCCATAAAACTATGAGAGAGCAAAAGAAAGCCTGGCGTATCTTTCGCCGATACCCAACACTGGCAAACCTTCTGGCCTTTAAAAAAGCTAAGGCGAATGCTAGGAAAGTGAGACGGCAAAGTCAGAGAAAATCATGGGCAGCCTACGTGTCTACTATTACCTCCTCAATGTCTAGCAAACAGGTTTGGGAAAGAGTCCGCAAAGCCTCTGGACTTTACAATGATTATCCCCTCTCTGCTCTAGAAAAAGATGGAAAGTTGATAAGCACTAGAGAAGAAATCGCCGATGCTTTAGGTGATACTTTTGCTGCTGTATCTGACAGTAACAATTACTCAAAAGAATTTCTGCCCACAAAGACGCGCTTGGAAAAGACCCAAATCGACTTCTCCCATCCTAATGCACAATCCTATAATAAAGATCTCACCATGTTTGAATTAAGAAGTGTAATATCTCGCACTGATAAGACCTGCCCTGGCCCTGATGGCATAAGTTATTTGATGATAAAGCATCTGTCCTATGAATCTCTACTGGTCCTTCTCGCTCTGTATAATAAGATATGGAAGGAACAACTTTATCCTACCGCCTGGTGCAGGGCCTTTGTAATCCCTATAGCAAAACCCGGCAAAGATCCGAAAAATCCTTTAAATTACCGCCCCATTGCCCTCACTAGCTGCCTTTGTAAAATCATGGAAAAAATGGTAAATCACCGTCTCACCTACTATTTGGAGACTAACCACTGCCTATCGCCCCACCAAAGTGGTTTCCGTAAGGGAAGATCTCCACTGGACAATGTCCTGTTTTTAGAAACTGCAATACGCAATGCATTTGTAAAAAGAAACCATCTGGTTTCAATCTTTTTCGACATGGAGAAGGCATATGACAGAACTTGGCGGCATGGAATTCTTCATGACCTCCACAGCACAGGGTTGAGAGGTAACTTACCTATCTTTATTCAAAACTTTCTGAAACACCGCTCTTTCCAGGTCAAGATTGGCCCGGTGCTTTCTCAAACCTTTATACAACAAGAAGGTGTACCCCAAGGTTCAGTGCTTAGTGTTACTCTTTTCAGCCTAAAAATTAATTCCATTTTAAAAGAACTTCCTCCCACAGTGCGTGGTTCCCTATATGTTGATGACCTGATGATCTACTGTCACGGTCAAGATATGAGATACATTGAGAGACAACTCCAAATTGCTGTTAACAGAATTGTAAAGTGGTCCAACAGCAATGGGTTCAAATTTTCCAACCAGAAGACCGTCTGCGTGCACTTCTGCCGCAAAAGAAATCTACATCCTGATCCAGAGCTGCATCTTGACGGCTCTCCGATCCGCGTTGAGCCAGAAGCAAAATTCTTGGGTGTTATCCTTGACAGAAAGCTCAACTTCCTTCCACATATCTTAAATCTAAAGAAAAAATGTGCTAAAGCTCTCAACATTCTGAAAGTCCTGGCCAATACTTCATGGGGAGCAGAACGTTGTTCTATGCTCCGCATTTATAGAGCTTTAATCCGTTCCAAACTTGACTATGGCTGTGTTATCTATGGATCAGCAAGACCTTCTGCACTACTGAAATTAGATCCAGTCCATCACCAAGCGCTACGGATTTGCTGCGGAGCTTTCAGAACATCTCCAGTACAAAGTTTATACGTCATCTGTTTTGAACCATCTCTGAAATTCAGACGCAAGCAGTTGTCCATAGATCTTCACTATAAAATAATGTCGCATGCCGAACATCCTGCACGATTCATGACATCTGATCAGTACTGGCGTAACTACCATGCACGCCCTTCATGTATCCCTCCTTTTGATCTCCGCATTCACTCACTCATTGAAGAATTCAACCTAAAAGATCTGATTCCCAAAAGTTCTACCTTTTTCGGTATTGCTCCCTGGCAAGAAGTGAATATTCACCTACTCAACATCTTTGGAGAACTTAAGAAGAGCAGTACCAACGACGTCCAATACCAACAAATTTTCCTGGACCATAGAAACAGCTATTCTAACTATAAAGCAATTTTCACTGATGGCTCAAAGAATCACGATCATGTCGGGGCAGCTTTTGTTTGCGATAAAGTAATCAGGAGTAGTAAACTTCATAAGGCTGCATCTGTCTTTACTGCAGAAACATTTGCCATTTTGAACTCCTTAATCTTTATCTCCAAGCAGAACAGCAGAAAATTCATCATCTACTCTGACTCACTGAGCGCCCTTGAATCAATTAATGCAAACACTGACCACCCTATGATCTTGGAAATTTTAAAGACTCACCTCCATTTGAGAAATGCAGGATATTCTGTAATGTACTGCTGGGTGCCTGGACATGCTGGCATCAAAGGTAATGAACTCGCTGATATCGCTGCAAAATCTGCTGATACTCCCTTCGATAATGATGTCCCTTTTACAGACATACAGAAGTACATCAGAACAAAGATCTTGTCCAGGTGGCAAGAACTCTGGGAATGCCAGACTCTGAACAAATTAAGGCAGGTAAAACCCAATCTGGAGTATTGGGAATCAAAAGGGAATCGAAAGGAGGATGTACTGTTGACTCGCCTACGAATTGGACACTGCAGGCTGACTCATCAGTATCTCTTGAAGGGAGATAATGAGCCTATCTGTGGCACCTGCAACGTTCCTACTTCAGTGAATCACATCTTAACCTACTGTCCTGCTTTTAGTCAGAAACGTGAACTACATTTTAACTCAACGAATTTTAACTTAACAGATCTCATTGGAAGAAACCCCCACGTCAACCTCATAAGTTTTTTAAAGGACATCTCCTTTTACCATATGATTTAAAGTTTTTCCTTTTAACGTACTCTACCTGTTGTCCTGCTTTTAGTCAGAAACGTGAATTACATTTTAACTCTACGAATTTTAACTCAACAGATCTCATTGGAAGAAACATCATAAGTTTCATCAACATCATAAGTTTTTAAAGGACATTTTAACTCTACGAATTTTAACTCAACAGATCTCATTCGAAGAAACATCATAAGTTTCATCAACATCATAAGTTTTTAAAGGACATCTCCTTTTACCATATGATTTAAAGTTTTTCCTTTTAACGTACTCTACCTGTTGCCAGAGCTTTTCTCAAAGCCATTTCCGGATGCCTTCATCAGCATTCCAGGTTCATTTCAACAATTCATCTGATACAATGTGTTTGTACTTTTGAACTTTATTCATCATTCGTCTGGCGCATAATAATCTTCAAGGTTTTGTGCCATTAAAAATACCAACCAACCAACCAACCAACTTACAAGATTTTCAAATAAATGTGTACTCAAAGGGTTAAGCATCGCTTTCTTCGTACTTATGCCATTAAAATTCAAAGGAAAATCATAAAGATTTTAAGATATCCTACTACCTTCCACACTCCAAATTTTCGAAAATAGTATAAATAAATCTATTAGTGATGTTATTTAACAGAATGCTACTTAAAACACTCTAACCGGCAAGGCCGTATATATACGGCCCAGAATATTTTTGGTGACATCTGTAAGAATGTATATATACGTCCATATTAAAATATGTCAAAGAAATTAAGGCAGTGTATTATTAGTACACAAATCCAGGTATAAAATACCAGGAGAATTTTTACGTTAAAATCAAGAAAATAATTTTTTCTCTTAATAGTTTTGGGAAATTTGTAGCATTCTTAGGGAAAATCCTGACCGGTCATAGGGTTAAGATGATACAAATAAAAACAAAATAAACATAGTATCAAAGTATTTTTTTTTTAATTTAAGGTTAAAAATTTGTTAAATTTCAGTATTACTAAATATGTTCCCACAAAAATATTTATCAATATTTTAGTTTTATTTTTGTTCCTTATATTTATTAAGGTATAATGAATTAAATGGAATAAAATCTAAGTGATAAAATGAAATGCGTATTAAAATCCTTATGAGTACATGCACTAGTTATTTTTTTTAAAATGTTTTCTTTTTCTTACTTACAAAATTGCCTGAAAAAGTTTTAAATATCTACATAAACCTGTCTTTCAGTACATTTGATTAACAATATTTCACAAAATATTTGTGGAAACTAATTTTAAATTTAAATTATTATTCATAAAATTATTAGCCTAAAAGTCATTAGCTCAGAAAGGCTATTAATTTCATTTTGGCATTCTGCGTGGGTTCATTATAAATGTCGGTTCACTATAAATGTCGGTTCACTTTTCAAATTGTTGCCACCAAATGTTACAGCCCCGCATTATATTTAAAGAAATTAAATCATGAAGAATCTGCATGAATGTATGTATGTATGTTTCTGGCGCTGCAAAAAAACAGGGGTAGCTAGAGACATCAAATTTTCAATATGTTGTTCTTCACTAGAATATGGGAATCTGGAAGCCCGAACTTGGTTTTTCTAATTTGTTCTATTATCTATTTCATGTTTTGTAAAACTTTAACGAATATTTGATTAAAAAACTCGACGATTTGAAACCGAGCATTGGCAACACTGTACGAAAAAAAAATATTTTTATCTCCAGCACGTGAGTCTTATATCGGAAATTCTAAAGATATGCTCATTTTAAAATTATTTTGAGATATTACTGCTGAATTGAATTTTATGGTTAAAGTGCGAAGAACATGATATTTAATAAATAAAGGTTACACACAAAATATTAAAAAAACACCTCTTTGGGCATAATGTAAAATTTGAAAACTTTCAGACTTTTTTTAGTCCAAACAGGCTTTGTCTCTGAAGGACTATTGTTTTCGTTTTGCGATTTTGCGTCGGAAACATTAAAAGTCTGTATCACTTTTCAAACTGCTGCCACAAAGTATTGCAGCCCTGTATTATATTTAAAGAAATTAAGTAATGAAGAAGATAAAACGACGGTACCTAAAGCCATCCAATTTTGAATGCCGTAATCCTGCTGCGAATATAGGCATCTAGAAGCCCAAATTTGAAATTTGGAATTTGTTTTATTAACGATTTCATATTTTGTAAAACTTTAACGAATTTTTGATGAACAAACTCTGGGATTTCAAAGCGGGCCATGGCAACGTTGTACAGAAAAAAACATTTTTATCTGCAGCGCGTGAGACTGTGTGTAGGAAATTATTAAGATAGGCTCAGTAAAAAAAACATTTTATCTGCAGCGCGTGAGACTGTGTGTAGGAAATTCTAAAGATAGGCTCAGTTAAAAATTATTTTGCGGTATTGTTCTTTAACTGAATTTTATGGTTTAAATGCGAAGAACATGATATTCAATAAATAAAAGTAACATACAAAATATTTAAAAAAAGCCCCTTTGGACGTAATTTAAAATCTGAAACCTTTCAGATTTTTTTTCATTAATATTATCAGTTAAACGTTTTTTCTCAAAAGTGTTTTAAAAAATAGTTTTCATCCTATGCTGACACAAACAGAAGGAAAAGGAAATATTGTAAACTATAAAAGTTAATTTGCAAACCTAATCTCGTTCCCGAGCACTGAATAACAAATAGAAACGTTCAAAATTATCTTTTAAACATCACCAAAACTATTCAAATGAAAAATTCTGATTTTTAAAGTTATTTGACGTAATCTGTATACGTTTAGACTTAAACTTCCGGTTTCTTAAAAGGAAACTTCCTGTTTACCGAGTAGGTCAAGTATAGCTATAAAATTCTGCTTCTAATAACCGGCGAGACCAAATAAAAGAATTGGGAAGATTATATTATATTAATATATAAGATTTAAAATAAAGTAATAAAATTCTTTTGAAAACTTTTATCAAAACATTGCCTATTAGAAAGTAGTCGGATAGCATCATAGCAGCATAATTCTAAAATTTCCGACGACGCGTTAAATGTTGGCATACATTTTTCCTATTTTTTTCAGTCTTTTCTCAGTATATTATATCAATGTTCAGATTTCTTACACAGATAGCTTTACAAAACTTTCTTCGTCTTTTTATTATTAAGATTTTGTGTGTTTACTTTATTTATTAAATATCCCGTTCGTTGTGCTTACGCCACGTAAAATTCTATTCATTGTCAAAATCACAAATATTTAAAAACAGTATATCTTTAGAATTTCCAACAGACAGTCTCTAGCGTTCAAGATAAAAATGTTCTAGCCTGTATTAGCTTTCAAATCGTTTACTTTTGTTAATATAAAAGTGATTCAAGTTTTACAAAATATGAAATAAATAATTAAAAATTGTATAATGTTATTCTATGAAAATAACTAAATATTTTAATTAGATAGCGAACTAAATGCATTTTTATCATTTAAATGAATCAGATTCGAAAGTAAGAAACGAATATTCTTAAAAACCACATCTACTGCTTTCAAATAGCTTAATTTTTTAATTCACAACTGACAGATTCAGCTTGAAAGATTATTTATCTTACATTTTGCCGAACGGTAACAGACTGGAATGAAAAGTGAAAGGCATATTTATAGTGATTCGAAGAAAAGTCCTATTTAGAATCTAATACACCTTTTGGATAAAAATAATATTTCCTTAATTAATAATTCTTCGGAATTTAAATATAATTACTTGTAATTACTTTTAATATAATTGCTGGCGCTGTGTACAATTTTTGCACACAACTGGCCATCCAAAATACGTAATTAATGTTAAGGTAAAAGTTGCAGGATAAAGGGATGGCTGAATAAACAAAAAAATGGCTAATATTTGATAATTAAATGTACTGCTAATACGAAGCAAACTTAAAACTCTCATAAACTACCTGGCAACGAACTCCGAAAATCTAAAAGCAATCTAAAAAAAAATTAATTAAAATCTGAAAGGTTTCAGATTTTAAATTACGTCCAGAGGGGAGTTTTTTTTTTAAGTTTTGTGTGTTACCTCTATTTATTAAATATCATGTTCTTCGCACTTAAGCCATAAAATTAAGTTCAACAGCAATATCGCAAAATAATTTTAAAATGAGCATATCTTTAGAATAATATCTGAGACACTGTTCTGAAGTTGGAGATAAAAAGGTTATTTTTTTTCCCTAGAGTGTTGCCATTGCTCGCTTTTAAATTGTTTGAATTTGTTCATCAAAAATTCGTTAACGTTTTACAAAATATGAAATACATAATAAAACATATTCCAAATTTGGGCTTCCAGATGCGCATATTTGGGTGGAAACGTACATTATTCAAAACGGGATGGCTCTAGGTACCGTTGTTTTATCACATTTGGAGATATATGTATATACACTTTTGTGTAAAAATTAAGGACGAGACTGTTTTTTTCAATATAACTTTGTACAAAAGCTTTCCAAATCAACACATTTAATACCGTAAGATCCCCAATACGTAAGAACATGAGTAATGTAAGCAACACTTACTAAAAGAGAAATCAGAGGGATAAAAAGAAGCTTTATTGAAAAAGTAGCATGGAGCGCAATGCGACTGAAGGCCGAAACATCCCTGTGATGGGTGTCCAGCAAGAAACATCCGGTCTTTAGTAGAGGATATGATCTCCCCTGACTGCTAGGCAGGTTTCACATCATTTGTGCATGCTGGATATGTGGTTGTTAATGAGCTGTTGAGACACTGCTGCTCGTTCCTCTTGTAGCACCAATCGCAGTTTCGGAATCGTTACTGGCGATAAGTTACGTGCTGCCACGGGTCTCCCTAGTAAGTTCCGTACATGCTTGACGGGATTTAGATCCAGAGACCTTGCCGACCAATCCATGTGTTCAATATCTTCACTCTCCAACAGCTCTTCGACAGTAACTGTGCGATGAGGTGGAGCGTTGTCGTCCATGAAGAGGAACTGAGGACCCATAGCCCTTGTGAAAAGACGCATGTAAGGAAGAAGAACCTCGTTACAATAGCAGTCCCAGGTGACGAACCTCCTTGGGAGATATGAAGGTCGGTCCGGCTACCAAGCATTATGTCTGCTCGAACGAGAACTCCGCGACCTCCAAAACAGTCCCTTTTGATGATGTTGAAGGGGTTATTGCGTGTTCCCCGCTCTGTCCAGATGTGTATGTGTCTAGAATCGCAACTCAGACTAAATCTGCTCTCATCTGTAAAGAGTACTCGTCCCCATTCATTGTCTCTCCAATTCCGGTGTTCCCGGCACCACAGAGAACGCCTTCTCCGATGGGCAGGCGTTAGAGGTACACACCGTACAGGGCGTCGTGCAAACAGACCACCACCGTGCAGTCTTCTGGCCACGGTAAAACGCGATATCGGTCGTCCAGTCGCCTGTGTCGTGTGTCTAGCGATTTCTCCCGCTGTCTGCCGCCTGTTTCTTCTGGCCTGTAAGGCAATATACCGGTCATCTGCGGGTGTGGTTCCTCGTGGACGACCACTACTAAACCCCCGGATAGCTGTTCCTGTAGTTTGAAATTGTCTCCAAAGTCGTGAAACCATGGTGTGAGCAATTCCGAACTCTGCAGCCACACTTGTCACACTGCAGCCTTCCTCCAACTTCCCAATGATTCGACCTCGGGTAAAAGCATCCATATGTCGTCTAACAGATTGATTATTCGCCATTTCTCGCTGAGGCAGCAACTCGGTGTGATTTTAACTGTTATTCGGCGTGAAATCTCTTTGCCAGAAATACTGATCTTAAACCGACAACATGCTTAATACTACTCAGACACTCGCCCAATACGTCTACCTGCATATCTGCGCATGTGCTACCGTACATCACCTTACTTAATCTCCTGATTGGTCTTTCTGTCCGCTGTGCCTCTTCGTTCAGCTGATATGCTAATTTTTCGACTTCGTCCTTAATTTTTGCACACCAGTGTATATTTATGCAGATTCTTCATTATTTAATTTGTTTAAATATAATACACAGCAATAACATTTGGTGGCACAATTTGGAAAGTGAATCGAACATTTATATTGAATCAACGCAAAATCGCAAAACGAAAACAATAGTTCTCCAGGAACAAAGCCCGTTTTGACTAAAAAAATTCATTCAGTACAGTTAAAGTCTTGACAGAGTCTCTTTAATAACCACAGGTCACAAATACCCAACTTCCAAAGCAACTTTATAAATTCCGTTAAAAATTTTAATATCCTATAAAGATTTTTTGGTTAGGCTTAGCGATAATAGAATGCTCCACCAATTGAGTACAAATGCTGATAGTCATATAACAGGCAGTACAGCAACTCAGCTGATGGTAAATAAGTAAGTAATCAGATATACTATGACAAAATCGTTTTTCATTCAGCAATTTTTAACTATTACTGAAGTAAACTAAAATACAAAGCATGTTACTTCAATACGGATATCGTTCATTCAAAACTCTTTAAAAAGACAAATTCTTATTTATGGCACTCCAAATAAAATGCCAGATATCTCATTTCATATATTTCATTCTGAAAACCTTCTTTTTAAAGCCATGTGTAACACTGTAAACTTGCACTTCTTGAGTCTACTCAATTACCACAACATACTGTTCGTTCCTCATTGTGACAATATATTTTCTAGTTTTAATAATCTCTAGCTCTTATTGCTACATTACGTGAGCGTCACGTTTATAATACTTAGTTTTATGTAGTATTTTAGGAATTAATTCTTAAAAATTTCCTTTCAGCCCCCTTAAAAGCAAATATAAGCCCAAAGCAAGTAACAGCTGAGGAGGGCGAATCGGTTATTTTCAACTGTTCGATTAAAGGACATCCCGTACATTCCGTAACCTGGGTAAAGAATCTCCACCCGGTTGTGGCCAACAGCAGAGTGAGGTACTTGTCACGAGATTTGCTCCAGGTCGCTCCCATTGTAAGAGAAGACAAAGGAATGTACCAATGTTTTGTCACGAACGATTTTAGTATGGCTCAAGGCACAGCGGAGTTAAATCTTGGAGGTAAGTAATATATCCATTCTTACGAATTTTGTCTATATGGCAATAATTTTAATGAAATTCTATATGAAACTGTAGTATTTTTTGTATAATGCATTATGAAATACTTCAAAGATACGAAACTCTGTACCTGAAAAATAAGAATACAATGGTAAGTCTATTTCATACTATTTGGCGAGGAATTGCCAAAATTCCCCAAACTCGAGATATTTCTGTCCAATCCCTATATGACTGTAATCGGTGGTTGTGCTGTTGTTGTTGCTGATGCATACTTATCTGACGTATAGTCAGCTAAAGCCCACGAAATTCCTGGTGGCATGGATCGCCAGATTATGCCTGTCGTTGGCAACAGTCTTGTGCCCTTTACGGGTGACAGTACGATTTAGCTCAGTTCTGCCTCCAATTTTGATGGATAGCACCTCATGGGACACAGGTCCGAGGGTCTCCCATCCTTCTTCCCCTACCACCAACCTTTCGAGATGCTCTCCCTGCATATTTATAGTACCCCTATGCCGCATGGACACTACACATTTACAAACATCCAATCCTTCTCCGGGATTCGGCCCCGGGCCCTTCGGCGCGGCAGTCAGCGGCGCTAACCACTGTACCGGTTGGACG
Organism: Stegodyphus mimosarum; assembly: GCA_000611955.2. Taxonomy (NCBI): domain Eukaryota; kingdom Metazoa; phylum Arthropoda; class Arachnida; order Araneae; family Eresidae; genus Stegodyphus; species Stegodyphus mimosarum. Next base: position 516,721 of record KK120327.1, read on the forward strand.
GCTCCTGTAATTGGTAATTCAATTGACTAACTGTACTTGATCCCCATATGTAACTGTAAACCTATCCTGCCCTCATATGCCTTCCAGTAAGAGAATTGAAAGGTAGCAGAGATTTTACGGTGCCTAGGAGGAAAACTATATAAAATCGGAAAGAGTATGAATTTCTCAGTTTTTTTTTTTAATTCAGAGTTGATTTCGGAGTTTTGAGAGTATTTATTCCTGCATCAATTTTAGTAACTGTTTTCGTAACAAAAATGTTGTTACGAATTTTGTACCTATATAAATAATTTTAGTAAAATTATATGTGAAACTGAACTTTTTTTTTCTCTTTCGTTCTCTGGTATAACGTAACATGAAAGTCTGATGCGAAGCTTTGCCGAAAAAATAAAAATACAGGCAAGTCTTTTAACATTGAGTAAATGGTTATTTCTCCAAATTAGGGAGATATTATCAAGCTGGCAATGGTTTTGGCAGCTATTATTTTTTCCCCCATTTTGGTGTGTTACCAAAGTTGTACACTTGGTGACACTTTGGTCTGGTCTCTATAACTGTAATTGAATTATTGTAACTAATCCTTATATGTAACTGTAACCGTACCCGACCCTCAATGCCTTCAAGTAATTGCGAGAAATGGAGTATACTACAGATTTCTTCGCAGTCGAGGGAAAACTATATAAACCTAGAAAGAGCATCAGTTATCAGTTACCTTGCATTATTTTAGCCACATTTTCAACCAACAGATGACAGCACGTTTGCTGCCTGTTTCTACCTGTGAGGGACGATTGGGTCCCCTCATCCCCAGCGCCCATTAAAGGGAGCGTATGTAAGATATTTCTCCCGTCTTCTTCGCATGCTTTCGTGGTGTAGCGGTCAGCACGCTCGACGCGTATTCGAGAGGTCCGCGGTTCGAGTTTCGGCGAATACGTTGCTCATTTGTCTCGTCTCCTGCTTCAAAAATACTTAATGTGTCTACAGTGGTGCCCGAACTAAAAGGTGGCGGATGGTGATTCTCCACCATCATGATTTGATGATTGGGTTCCTTAATCCACAGTCGCCCTTTAAAAGGAGGAGTATATAAGGTATTTCTCCTGCCTTCTTTGCATGCCTTCTTGGTGTAATGGTCACGCACGCTCGGCGCGTATTCGAAAGATCCGTGGTTCGAGTCCCGGCGAGAAAATTGTACATTTTTTATCTTCCCTGCTTCTAAATAACCTAATATGTCTACAGCATATTTGTTGGTTCATCGCGGAGGCTATGAAAATCAAGCAGTACCGGTGAAACTTCTTATCTGTGCTGCACATGAGCAAAAATTTAAATCATCCTCCACGCATTTTTAAATTGTCTTGCAAACGTTACAAATATAAGGTTATATTTTTCTTTCCAGCCGATAAATATATATTTCTGAAATATATAAATTATTTTAGTAATAAGCTGGAAAACGTATCATTGCCGAACTTCAAAATCATGCTCCATTTAACTTTTCTTACAAAAATCTTGAGTTCAATGTGTTTAATATGTAGTTTGATGTTTTTTGCAAACCTCAACTAGATCCAAACTCTCATTTTTTTAATCCAATGGCGCGCACATGCTTATTCAGCACTGGCCAATCATAAGCGCAGAATTGTTGGCCATTTTATTGCGGAGGCATCTAATAGGTGGCCACCGTTGTCTCCTATGAAGGGACGGAGAGCTACATGCTCTCTCCGCTATTTGAACTCCTAACCCTTTGGGTACAGTAGGGTAGGTTGCTCTAACCACTATACCGTCTGGGCGGCGCTAGGTAGACTGATAGCGACTTATTGCTAAGTCTAAAGTAACAGCTGTTGGGAAAAGTGCGAAGACTCCTTTATTATAACTAAGATAGAAGAGAATGCACACCTTTGGTGCTTACACACTCAGCCAACACTTAGGCAGGATAACTTAAAATAGCAGTAAAATATAGTTTAAAATTAAATAAGCTAGTTTTCATAGTCTATACAATTCAGTTTAACGCGAATTTGGCTCACAAACCTAACCGGAGTAAATATTCAAATAGTGGCAGCAAATAATGCAAAGCCGAGAAATTTAGGTAGTCAGAACTGGGAGAAATGTAACGTGAGCCTACAAAAGCAGAAACGCGCTTTGTCTTATAATTTAACAACTTTAGTTTAAATACGGAAGGTTAAATTGCATTCTGGCGGGGAAACGGAAGGGAGAAGTGACAGTAAAGATCCAAAACATAAAATGACTGGTTAATGAAAAAAATAGTAACCTTACAAATAAAATAATATTGTCACGAATTGTCCAGGCGCCGTAAGGTAGCTTCCCCGCAAAGCAGGTTTAGGTTGCCAGAAAATTTTAAGGAAGGTCAGGGTTGCCACATTTGGCGAGAAATCGCTCATTTGGCGATATGCCATATACAAATGGAGAACCTTCTGGAACGAATTCTTTCTAGTTTAGCCCAGAATGCACTCTCGAACAGAAGCCAAAAGCTATATAAACCCTGCTGATACGCGGAGAGTCAGTTAATAGTCAATGCGGAGTCTATAGAGTTAATGGTCAGTCAATGAGCGAGTGTATCGTACTCTGGTGCCGAGTTTATCGTCGGGTGTTTAGAAAGAATCTCTTAGTATATCGCGAATTAGTGCATGGTCGAGTTTCATCTTAGAGTGTGTTGAGCTCCGAGAACGACTGAACCGAGTCGGAAGCTGTACTCTATTGTATCGTCGAGTGATCGCGAGTTGTAGCGTGAACAGTCTCGAAAGTACGACCGGGAGTTCCGAGAATGACCGAGCAAAGTCGGGAGCTGTACTCTGGTGCTTTGCCATGAAGCTGTGTTCACCGTTATAGCCTGATAGTCTGAATGCTGTGTTGCTGATTGTTCCAGTGTGTTTATAATAGTTATTCGACGACTGTAAACGCGATTTTGGAGCTGTTTCGAATAATACTGGATAATAAATTTTGATACTTCATCAAGTGTCGTCGCTATTCACTCCAAAAACACGAACCCCCTAAAATACGTAAGAACAGAAAGAAAAAAAACGTAACAATATTGTTTTGTTCTTAGTGCCTAATTTAATGTAGATGCATTTAAAATAGACTCCTGTATAATTTATTTATTATCTTATGTTCCAGATGATCCACCAGTTCTTGCTTACACATTCTCCGAGCAAACATTAGAACCAGGCTCCTTCTTGTCTTTGAAATGTACTGCCACAGGAACACCTTTACCTCAGATAACTTGGACATTAGACGGATTCCCTGTTACAGAAGGTTTGCGGACGAGAGTGGGTGACTTCGTAACCAGTGATGGCTTTGTCAATAGCTTCGTGAATATCACAAGGTTGCAGCCTGAAGACGGAGGAACTTACGAATGTCTTGCCTCTAACGACATTGCCTCAGTTGGTCACTCAGGAAAGCTGAATGTATATGGGCCCCCTTTCGTCAAGCCTATGAGAAATATATCGGTCCTTGCTGGAAATACGTTAGTCATTCGATGTCCAGTATCTGGTTATCCAGTGGAGAAAATAATCTGGGAGAAAGGTATAAATTTAAATTAATGGTATTTTGAATCAAGTATTGCATGAATAGATTTTAATCTGAAACTTGTTTCCTTGAGTCGAACAAATGTATTCCTTGAAACGAAAGAAACTTTGCATGTAGGACAGTTCTACAGGGTAATTCGCTACCAGGCTGACAAACTTTTAGGATGTGTAGGGGGTACAGAGAAGACTCGGAATCACATAGGAATGCAGGGTCGCAAATGCCGTAGTTGCGAGCTATGGTGCAAAGTAGCAGAGAAAAAGAACAGAATCAGCAACCTCTTAATGCGACATAAAATATTTTATTGAAAGGTTGTATTACAACAAGTGTTCGAAATTACGACCAGAAGTCGTCTGGCAAGTCTGAGAGCAGCGCTGCATGATATTCCTTACGTTCTGGAAGATTCCTTGCATGTCACATATCCTCCAGGCAGCGACAGATTTTCGAGCGACGTGGTCTTTAAGTGAAGGAATGGGCATCTCGTACACCAAACTCTTCATGTGATCGCAGGAGAAGAAGTCCATGCATGATAGGTCCGGTGATTATGGCAGGCCAATGAACTGGGCCACCAAGACCTAACCAGTACTATCCAAAAGTTAGGGCGAGGTGTCGGCAGAGTCAGTCATGTAATGTGGAGGATCCCCGTCATGCTGGTACCACATGAACCTACACGGGACCTATCATGCATGGACTTCTTCTTCTGGGGCCACATGAAGAGTTTGGTGTACGAGACGCCCGTTCCTTCAGTTGAAGACCTCGTCGCTCGAATATGTAGCTGCCGGGAGGATGTGTGACATGCCAAGAATCTTCTACAACATAAGGAATTCCATACAGCGCTGCTTTCAAGCCTGTCAGAAGACTTCTTGTCGTAATTTCAAACGCCTGTTGTAGTAGAACCTTTCAATAAAATGTTTTATGTCACATTAATGTATTGCTGTTTCTGTTCTTTTTGAACCATAGCTTGCAACTACCACATTTTCGACCCTACATTCCTACGTGATTTCGAGTGGTCTCTGTACCCGTACACACCCTGCAAGTTTGTCATTCTGGTAACGAATCACCCTGTATATCTCCTGTTCTAATTAAACTTACTCGATTCCTTAAGCCCACCAGCAGCCAAGCAGTAAAGTCGCTGAGCACTTGTAGTGCTGTCCGAGGTTCGACTCCCGTGAAAGGCCTAGTTGCATGGGCATTTTCGTAGTATTCCCCATGTGTAACGTGTACAGAAGCCAGTTTCTCTTAGAAAGTTCTCCTAGAAGACATACCTCACCTCAGGCAGATAGCCCTCGAGAACGTTGGCGTAATTAAATAAACTGAACTAAACCCTTTCACTGTGCACGAGCGGGAAAAAATGCATCGTCCATTCCTCGAAATAATTTTATTAAAGTATATAAATCATCATTTGGCGTTGTTATCTCTTATAACAAATATGTCAAATTTCAGAATGCAACAATAGATAAATTCAGGTATAGCTTACAAAATTTTGAATAAATAACTCTAATATTATGCAGGTATGCCAAGCAATGCGTCTTCTTGAAGGTGATGGTAAAATTTGATATGCTGTAATTCAAAATTGTTTTTGCAAAAACTTACAAAAATGAAAAATTAAAAAACTAATCAGAAAATAACTGCGGATTTTATTTGGTTTATGTCATTACGAGAAAGTCTTCGGGCTAGCTGCCTATGGAAGGAATGCCTTCGTGAAGGATTTTCTTAGAGAAATTGGCTTTTATATACGTTACACATAGGTAAACCACGAAAATGTCTATGCAAACAGCCTTTTCTCGGGATTCGTACCTCGGACCGAACTACCAGTGCTCCGCCGCTGGTGCACTGTATAGGCAAAGGGAAAGGAAAATAGGTTAGTATAAATTAAGAATTTCGTCAAGCAAATTATTATTGGCGTAAATTGAAAAAATTGCGAGAAAATCATTTTTTTTTAAATTTCTCACTAAATTTTACAAAATTTAATATTTAGGCATAATTTGATTCATAGAATTGAAATGTGGAAAAAACAATCAGTATGTCATTTCAGAAAAATTTGATTTTGTATCAAAATGCCTATGTTAGAACCACACTATGTATAATGTAATATATATCCTAAATTGCACTTTCAGGACATGTAAGACTCAACGTCGATCAGCCCAATAAAACGAAAAATGCAGAATTATCCTTTTTTTTCTGTTCTGTGTAGAGTGTATCAATTATTGTATGTGCAATTTAAAACACTGTGATATTAAATAAATAACTTATTTATAGTTTCCTTACTTATGTTTTCGTAGCATGGAAAATATAGTTTCAGTTGTTTTCTTTCATTCAATTACGTAAGATAAGTGCTAGCCTAAGTATTTGAAAATTGTTTTTGGTCTATGTTATAACAGTGTTTTAAACATTTATCGTAACCGCTAAAAATAATTCACTATTATTAATTGAATTCCTAGTATCCCTAATTCAAAACCATCAAATAATGGAACACAAACACTTTATTTAAAAATAATCTTATATTTCAAATCAAAAAACAGCATCTTATATTTAATTCAACTCCGTAATAGGCATGTTTTGAATGTAATTGTAAAACTTCCTATGAGAAATAAACTTTTCCCTTTATTTAAACATCCCTACATAACAGTGTAAAATTTCCTGTCAATAATAAAATTTAAATTTAGAAATCATGCACAGTACTAATACAATGCAATTACAGCATGTGCAATTTAGAACACTGTGATATTAAATGAATAACTTATTTATAGTTTCCTTATTTATGTTTTCGTAGTATGGAAAATGAAGTTTCAGTTGTTGTATGTCAGTAATCAAAAAAAAATCTTATTTAATTCAACCCCGTAATACACATGCTTTGAATGTAATTGTAAAACTTCCTATGAACAATAGACTTTTCTCTTTATGTAAACATCCCTATATAACAGTGTAAAATTTCCTGTCAATAATAAAATTCAAATCTAGAAATCATGCACAGTACTAATACAATGCAATTACAGCATGTGCAATTTAAAACACTCTGATATTAAATGAATAACTTATTTATAGTTTCCTTACTTACGCTTTCGTAGAATGGAAAATGTAGTTTCAGTTGTTGTCTTTCGTTTAAGTACGTAAGCTGAGTACCAGCCTAAGTATTTGAAAATTGTTTTTGGTGTAAGTTGTAACAGTATTTTAAACATTTATAGTAACCTCTAAAAATGATTCACTATTATTAATTGAATTCCTAGTATCCCTATTTCAAAACCATCAAATAATGGACCACAAACCCTTTGTTGAGAAATGATCTTATATTTCAAACCCCCAAAAAATCTTTATTTTTAATTCAACCCCGTAATACGCAAGCTTTGAATGTAATTGTAAAACTTCCTATGAACAATAGACTTTTTCCCTTTATGTAAACATCCCTATATAACAGTGTAAAATTTCCTGTCAATAATAAAATGCAAATCTAGAAATCATGCTCACTACTAATACAATGCAATTATTGTATGTGCAATTTAAAACACTCTGATATTAAATGAATAACTTATTTATAGTTTCCTTACTTATGCTTTCGTAGCCTGGAAAATGTAGTTTCAGTTGTTTCCTTTCATTCAAGTACGTAAGCTGAGTATTGAAAATTGTTTTTGATGTAATTTATAATAGTATTTTAAACATTTATCGTAACCGCTAAAAATGATTCACTATTATTAATTGAAGTCCTAGTATCCCTATTTCAAAACCATCAAATAATGGAACACAAACCGTTTATTTAGAAATAATCTTATATTTCAAATCCAAAAAAAAAATCTTATATGTAATTCAACCCCGTAATACGCTTGCTTTGAATGTAATTGTAAAACTTCCTATGAACAATAGACTTTTCCCTTTATGTAAACATCCCTATATAACAGTGTAAAATTTCCTGTCAATCATAAAGTTCAAATCTAGAAATCATGCACACTACTAATACAATGCAATTATTGTATGTGCAATTTAGAACACTGTGATATTAAATGAATAACTTATTTATATTTTCCTTATTTATGTTTTCGTAGTATGGAAAATGTAGTTTCAGTTGTTGTAAATCAGTAACCGAAAAAAAAATCTTATTTAATTCAACCCCGTAATACACATGCTTTGAATGTAATTGTACAACTTCCTATGAACAAAAGACTTTTCCCTTTATGTAAACATCCGTATATAACAATTGTAAAATTTCCTGTCAGTAATAAATTGTAAATCTAGAAATTATGCACAATACTATGCAATTATCCATTTTTGCATCCGAGTTTGGAAATTTTTAGAAATTTAGATTTCAATTTTGATTTAAAGCAGTCATTGCATCGTTAATTTTTCCAAAACAAACACACGGTGCGTTGAGTTAAATTCGTCGGCTTCATAAAAGTATTGCCCGAGAGAGTTTGCTTGAGAAACATTTTTATTGTTAAAAGCAAAAGACAATGAAACTGGAAACGCAAACAGAATCCCACACAAATTCAGTTTCTGTTTGCTTCAGGGAATACAAATTTCGAGATGAGTCGCTACTTAAATCAAACAGGTCGTATAACGCAGAAACTCATTACTCCTTCAACAAACGAATAACTTTATTAGAATCTGCGTGCTGATTCATACAATCTAAATCGCTTCTGGCGGAATTTTTCGAAAGAAAAATCAAAATAAAAAATGCAATAAAAGCAGAATTCTCAAAATCGCTACGAGTAATAAATGGATATTCTATTGTTACAGCACATAAAAGCTGTCACGGTTAAAGGTGATGGAATGTGAAAAGCTTTTGATGCAAATTTCTTTGTTCGTTAGGCGAAAGCAAACTTCCCCAGAATCGAAGGCAGCAGGTTTTCAGTAATGGAACATTGATCATCAATAACGTAGATAGGAACAGTGATGAAGGCACCTACAGATGCATAGCGGAGAATAGAGAGGGAGAGAATGCCTTTAGGGACGTTGGAGTCAAAGTCTTAGGTAAGTCAATTTTTCAATCTGGAACATGACGTGATAATATGAGAAAGAGATAAAAGTGTAACACATTTTAAATAAAAAGTCACTGATATTTTTTTTTCTTTCCGTTTTATCATGTACTCTTTTTTTTTTATTGAAAAACCTAACTATTGATTTAATCATCGGGATATTCATTTGAATGCATTTTTCTCTAATTATCTTTATGAAATACTAATAATTATTCACAATAGAACGAGAAAGATAAAGGTAAATTCAAATGCATCTAAAGTTTCTACGAAGCGTAGAAAGTAGATATAAGTTTTGTAACTTATATATATAACTTGATATAACTTTTTGTAACTTATCAAAATGACTTTTGATAAGGAAAATAAAAAGACATTTTGATAAGGAAAATAGTAAACCACCTATGCTATCGTTGTGTGCGTGTTTGTGCATCTATAAACTGTTCTTATAATTAGAATTTGTTTATATTTAAAAAAAAAACCTCCAAAATGCATGGCAGGTGCACAGTGGAAAAATACCAGTTTTCATAACAGACAGGCATTTATCAATTATCATTTATGTCATTTGATTTTGCCATATCTTTATACGGTATTTCTCCCGCCTTCTTGGCATGCCTTCGTGGTGTAGTAGTCAGCACGCTCGACGCGTATTCTAGAGGTCTGTGGTTCGAAACCAGGTGAGAGCGTTGCTCATTTTTCATCTCTTCCTCCAATCCTGTACCAACTACGGGAAATTCCCAGCGTATTACAGACGATTCCTCGGACGGGACGTCAACTGTTCTTGCGGTTTTCGCGGGGAAGACGCGGACGCACTACATTACCTGCTCTCCTGCCCTCTGACAGAGAACCTCCGACAGCAGTTTTTTCCTTCCGACTACATCACATATCCTGTGAATAGACTGTTCACGGACTATTACTGCAACAAAGGCATCTTAGAAATAATGAAGCAAGTGAAAGAAAATAATTATATCCAAGAAACTAAAGATTAATGTAAAATGTAGAAAGGCGGCTTAACCGTCAAATTAATGGCAATGACTAGGATGACTTCCTGACCCTGTAGTGCCATTAACTTAGTTTGGCGGAACAGGTTAAGTGAAGTGACCAATCTCTTCTGCTTCGAAATAACCTCATGTCTCTACACCTTTTAATCGATTATATTCTGATGTTGTAATTGCATTAAAAATCCTTCCTTTTTCGGATATAAATACAGGGTTATTCAAAAAGAAAGAGCAGATTTCCAACATTTATTTCTTCCAAACTACAAAAGATAGAAACATGATTCTAACGTTAATGGATAGAGAAAAGTTTACAATTAATGGTATGCATTCAATATGAGCACCGTGTGTTACACGACAAATGTCAACACGGTGGCTCATTTCTTGCCACACACGAATCAGCTGGTCTTTGGTCGTCGATAAAGTTGATCTTCTGCTCCTCCTCTTCCAATCCAACGTCCTGGAATGGTGTTATTCAAGTAACGTCGAACGTGTCGAGACAAATGAGGCGAGGCACCATCTTGCATGAAGATGAAGTCATCTGAATCATCTTCAATTTGGGGAAATAACCAGTTTTGAAGCATATCTAAACCATGATTGGAACTTTTACCCGTACCAATAATAAATTGTACACTTTTCTCTACCCATTAACGTTAGAATCTTGTTTCTATCTTCTGTAGTTTGGACAAAATACATGTTTGCAATCTGCTCTTTCTTTTTGAATAACCCTGTATTTCTGAATGTACTACTAAGGCCTTTCGCATACTTTCTAGACGATTTTCATTGTATTTACAGAAACATTTTACCTAAAATCTTTGCGCTTTAAGTGTTCCATTTGATAACTCTTATTCTTCACTATCTTTTTACACCATAATGTCCAAGGCAATAAAACGTTTTTTAGTAGACTAATTTTATCCCATTCCTCTTGAACAGCTTTCCAAAGTCCAAGATGGGTTTAGGTCGACAAGTGGACAATCCGCTTTTTAAAAGCCTAGAGGCTCTTAAAACTCAGTGGATGATACATCAGGAGATTTAGTAGGGATATGAGTGAAGAGTATGGATTGAGTGAATGGATATGAGTGAAGATACGCGTTTCTTGATGCATTTTTTCCAGGAATATAACAGTGGATTTTGACATGCGGCTGCTTGCTTTGTTATGGCACTGTGGGTAAAAGGAAGATATTTCGTATCTGAAAACTGGGTATAAAATTTGTTCCTGATAATATGTGGAGTTGCCTTCAACAGTTTTCTGCAGTCTCTTTTATTTGTATTTATATCAAAAACCGACAACAATCATAAATCCCTTTGAAAAACTTTATTTAGATTCTTTGAGCCAGGTTCTAAGAGTTTTTCTTCTCTTTGATGATAATAAATGGATCTTTTTTATTACGGTCATTTAAATATGTCCAAGGTTCATCGACTGTGACGACATTTTTCCATTTTTTTCCGAATAATTGTTTCTCATAGAGAATTCTGCAATGCGTTCTGCTTTCGGTGATATGTCGTGAAAAAGGACTATGCACATTACATTTTTTCGTCTTTTTTAAGATTCAAATCAGCATTAATCTCTTTGTTTACAGCTGATACTGAGCATTTTAATTATTATACAACTTTCCTTTGGCTTCGAAAATTTTCGTTTAACATTACAATTCTTACTTTTGCAACATTCAAAACATCCCGTTTTTATCTTGCATGTGTATTTTGAACGATTTTGTGCTTGAAGCCAAACTTTAACATGTTCTTCCTTTCTTGTTGAAAATGTTATCTATCGTTGCTTTAGATACCAAACAAAAAGGCTTACAGTTGCTACTGAGCATTTCAATAATTATACAACTTTTCTTTTGGCTTCGAGAATTTTCGTTTAACATTAAAATTCTTACTTTTTCAACTTTCGAAGCATTCCGTTTTTACTTGGATATGTATTTTGAACAATTTTCTCCTTGTAGCCAAACTTTGACATGATTTTCCTTTCTTATTCATCATATTGTCTATCTTTATTTTAGATACCAAAATAAAGGCTTTCACAGCATCTTTTAATAACTAAATACGAATAATTTTCTTCGGAAAGAACACAAACATAGCCTTCCTTTCATTGCTTCTTTAAAAACCCCATTTTGCATGAAAACAAAATTGTCAATTAGGAAACAATAATTTAGATTTTCAAAAATATAGCTGCAGTTAAAAACCAATTTTCCAAGCAGGCAATGTTTTCTTATAGCACAGCAAAGTCGTCTAAAACATGTGCGAACAGCCTCTGTATTTTTCATTTATTAATTTCCTTAGGACACAATTAATACAATTAACAATATATTACTGTGTTTACGGACAATGTTTTGCGCTTGAATTGGAATAAGTATTTCAATATTCCTTTTGAAAAATGCAGCTAATTTAAGGCGAATTTTTGATAAATAAATTTCTGATTACTAAGATTTAAAATTTGACAAAAATCAACCATATTTTTGGCGTTGGTTTCATTAAGAAACTATGTTTGATAAATCAGGCATTCTATTTCAAAGATGAAAAAATACTATGCTTCTAGCTGATCAGATATATATGTAGTTTCTATGCATAACTGGAAGTATTTATCTCGATAACCGAAAATTCTATTCAATTCTAATATTGAGTCTATGTTAAAGAAATGAGTCTGAAACGTTTCCTTCCCCTAAATGCTATCATTTTCGCTAAAGCATGAATTATTCTGTCTCAGAAATCAGTTTCACGAAGAAGGAAACATTTTTGGCAGAATTCCTATTAGAAACAATGAAGAAATAAATTCTAGAAGTTTCCCTCCAGGCACTCCAGGCAGAGTTTGTTGATGTTCTCGTAGTTTGTTCAAGGTTTGCCGCGTTTGGTGGGATGAGAAGAGGCGAAGTGCTGAAGTCGTTGACTAATTAGCTTATTGCGTGTGTGTTTGCTATCGTGTTTTGCCCTTTCTCCGTCATCGATTCGCTTTCTTGAGTGTAAGTGAGGGTTCACGAGGTCTTTTGAATTGTCGTTACCATGTTAGACATCACGTCAGTGACTGCGAGCTAAGTCTCCATTTGTGTAAATGATTTACGCTTGATTTACCTCAGTTGTTTTTCTCTAACTCTTATCTTCAAGCAGTTAATGACATACATACATCACTGCATAATATTATATTTAGCAGTGTATTATTTTATCAACGCCAAATGAAATATCTAAGGCTATATTACATAAAAGAATATGTATGTAGTACTAATTGAAGTCAAAAATGCCACTGAATCGTAAATTATTCACTAGCGAAAGCTTGAATTTTAAACTTCTTCCGGGTGAAAAAATTTTAGTAAAATATTAATCGGTAGGAAAGAAAATGGTTAAAATATAATGGAAATTCATAATATAATGAAGTTTCATGTAGAATATGTATGTAGTACTAATTGAAGTCAAAAATGCTACTGAATCGTAAATTATTCACTAGCGAAAGCTTGAATTTTGAACTTCTTCCGGGTGAAACAATTTCAGTAAAATATTAATCGGTGGGAAAAAATGGTTAAAATGTAACGAAAATTCATAATATAATGAAATTTCTTATAGAATATGTATGTAGTATTAATTGAAATCAAAAATGCCACTGAATCGTAATTTATTCACTAACGAAAGTTTGAATTTTAAATTTCTTCCATGTGAAAAAATTTCAGTAAAATTTTAATCGATAGAAAAAAAAGGGTTAAAATGTAATGGAAATTCATAATATAATGAAATTTTATATAGAATATGTATGTAGTACTAATTGAAGTCAAAAATGCCACTGAATCGTAAATTATTCATTAACGAAAGCTTGAATTTCAAACTTCTTCCGGATGCAATGAATTTCAGTAAAATATTAATTGGTAGAAAAAAAATGGTTAAAATGGAATGGAAATTCATAATATAATGAAATTTCATATAGACTATATTTTTTAGACTATTTTTTTTTAATTTTCTGACATCAGTGGCATACCAGCGGCCGAGTGGTAAAGTCGCTGAATACTAGCATTTCGGTCGAAGTTCGGATCTCAGTGAACGGGTTGGTTGCACTCCCGTTTTGTGTTTTCCCCCCATGTGTAACGTGAATACGATCCAATTTCCTTTAAAATGCCCTCCGCGAAGGCACATTCCCCTTAAGCAGATAGCTCTCGAGTGCTTTGCCGTAATTAAATAAACCGAATGTTTTCTGATATCAGTGTATCTCATATCAGTATGGTGAGAGTGAAGTTTAAATCGTTGGTTGGTTTGCTTTAATTTGATTACGGCAATACATTCGATGTCTATCTGGCTAACAGAAAGCATGCCTTCGTGGAGGACTTTCTAAAGGGGACTAGCTCGTACACACGCTGCACATGAAGAGAACCACAAAAAGCGCATCCAGGGCGAGATTCGAACTACCAGTGTTCAGCGACTTTACCGCTCGGCTGCTAGTGGACCAAAGTTTAAATTGAGGGACACAATAAAGAAAAACATTCGAAATGATGCTTTATTATGATTTTTGGATATTGTTTGGAGAACAGCCTTGGTTGCGCTAACTTGGCTTCTTTAAGGGTATGGGCCACATTTCATCATACTAACGGAAATAAATACTACAGAATAAATACTACAATAATAAGTACTACAGTAATAAATACTAATAATAAATACTACAGATAATAAGCAATACTACAGATAATCCCTTAACAAGGGAAAAGTATTACGCCTGTCTCCCTAGAGGAAGTACGTCATCGAATGACTATTGCCTGCCATACCACAATAAGCTGTTTCTTCCTTTTTGTCGTCAAGGCTGTTCTCCGAACAATATCCTGATTTTCTTCAATTCAGTAGCACCTGAGAGGCTTAATTCAAAACGTAAATAGGTGGAACCTTCAATAAATTAATAAGAAAATTTTCTAATTTTAAATGTTAAATGATTGTCCTCAAATTAAAGTAAAAGCTATTTTTCTTATTGCTTTTTATTTTTGCAATTTTGAAAATTACAGCATACTCATTCGATTATCGGAGCAAAAGTGTCGAAAGTCGGACTTATTCAAAAGAAATTTACATATACCACCAGGAAAACGAATTGAAGTTTAAAGAAACATTTAGAGATTATAGTTAGTTAAAATTGTTTCCATAATGCCTAATCGTGGGATGATTTTCGTTAACTTTATGTAATCCAAAGCTCCAAAATTTATTATACTAACTTAACTTTGAAAAACGAGTAAATGCAAGAAATAGTTATCTTACCTTATAGCTAATTCTTTCCTGCTAATTCTATTCGAAAAAATGTACAGTGGAGTTACAGCCATTCGAATTAATTTGAACCATAATAGATCTGGGTATCTATATATACAATTTACAGTAGTGTAAGCTAGAATGTTTTTTCTATTAAGCTAGAATTTTTTTTCCATTTGTAACACTGGACGTAAAAAAATCAGTATTTTACAATTAAAAATATAATATATTTATTTCCGTAAAATAAAATGTAAAACACACATAATATAACACATTTTCCGATAAAATAAGAAAGGTAAAAATTTCCGTACTTATCCTTCTGTAGCAGTCTTGGCGAGAGCAATCGAAACTGGCGCCATTTGGAGTTCAGAAAGTGTGATTTGTTGTCAAATTGCCCTTTTCACAAATTGTCTTGCTCAGTAAAATACAATTTTTATTACACAAAACATAATCTGCAATATTCAAATCAATGAAAAAGTAAAAGCACATAAATAAATTACCAACAAGCTTAATTTTATCTGCTTACAAAGAAAATGATTCGCATAAATGAAATTCCAGATATCTGGAATCTGAATAACTGAAATTCTATTGTATTTTTAAGATACAAAAGCATATGATTTTGACTACTGAGGTGAATGTAAAAGCATGAGTTGCGATTTTACGTTAGCCGCGAAATGCGATTTGAAAATGCTATATTTGGAAAACGTTTCCGTCCGCAATCGAATTTTCAAGATTTAATAAAGTCAGAATTCTATCATTTTATAACTAAAAATAACAGCTTTCCTAAATGAACTCTGTAAGCAATAAAATAATTTTGTCCTAAAATTTATTTTACCTGTATACGCATCATAGTTTTGAGAATTATACAATGATGATGATTGATGACGTAATGATTTATAATAAAATTTGCTAGGGTTCAGACGATTTTAAACAATAATAAGAATCCTACAGTAATTTTAATTCTTGTGTAACAAAAAACAAATGAAATCATTTTGAAACCGTTCAAACTGATAGCAAAGTTTTGACGACATTTCTTATTATCAGTATAATTTATTTGTTACTGTTATAAAATTGGACTGTTTTTTCTATTAATGCCAAATAAAGAAGTTTTAAGGCTTGTATGAAATTTCTTGTTTTATACAGAAACAAAAGTTCTACAATTTATATATAAAGTATAAATATTAGTGTTTGTAAACAAACATATGAATTTTGTATTTCACTAAATATCTTATTTAACTTTTTAAGGAAATAAGATATTACATTTATGTTTTTTATATATTATTTTTTAAGTTTTGCACTTGTTTTGCACTTCGAAAAGTTCCTGTATAATAAAAATATAGTTAGTTATTGAAGAATACAACTAACCTGGACGAAAACAATAAAAGTAAATGTTTAAGATTAATTCCGAGTTAAAAACTCTTTTTTTCAAGAAGGTGCTATTAATAAAAGTAAAACACGCCAAATTTCAGCGAATGTGTTGAACGTGAAGTAAAACTAAAGTGCCAGTGACTCTCACAACCGTAACGGAGGGCTCGAGTTTGAATCTCGGTGAAGGCATGAATGTAAATTGTTTGTCTCTTCACAGGAGACACGGTGGTCCACCTGTTAAGTGACTGCATAATAAAGTGACCACAGTTTCCGGTCTAAGTAGTGGCGAACCCCTATAATGGTTAGTACCTGCCATTGGAGGGAAAAAAAGTAAAATTTAAGTTTTTTGCAAACAACGACTCACAATTTTAAACTAAATGTTTCATTGTATAGCTCTTTATTAAGTTATTAAATGTTAGTTTGCCAATATGTGATATTTTAAACTTTACTTAACAATATTACGTAATAAAGTTGTAAGGATTTATATTTATTTTAAGTAACCAGTTAAGTTTTTGTTCTTTCCTATAAGCCTTCATTCCCCTAACTGTCAAATCCAGAATATTTAAATGTTGATAGCGCGCGTGAAGTAATGCAAATTCTACTTCGAGGAGAAAAGCTTTACCAAGTTCTAGAAGGGAAAGTTAGAGAGTGTAGGCGATTTTTGTGCTTTTGTAGCGTAAGCTTCTGCTTTGCATTGATAACTGGTTAAACGGGGCATAACACCTATTACTTTGCTGCCACTAGATTTTCAACGCTCGTTTAGGAAACAGGATAATCTGAGCCCTGTAGCGTAATTCTACTGCTTGTTAATATCTCCAAATCTTTAGTTAGTTATTTGATTTGATTTGCCACTCAAGGACAGGCATAGTGTGTTAGCGTTGAGTTGACGCATTGTAAATTTTTAACGGAGTGTAAATAAAGGGTACTTTTAACCCTTCTTTCTGTGTAGTTACTACCCTTCCAGTTTTCATACACCAGTTAGCCAAGTGGAAACTACAAAATGACCACCGTTTTAGTCTTAGTAGTGGTCAATGTATATAATGACTAGTGGCTGCCACTGGAGGAAGGGGGAAGTAAGATTTAAGTTATCTGATAAAAATGACTCACAATTAAAAAAAAATTTCATCGTATAGCTCATTATTAAGTTAGCTTATTATTTTTTAATTTACCAGTATTGTTAAGTTTACCATTTTATATCTGAATTAAAGCCAGTTGTACATTGACTGTTGTAATTTATCAACGGTGTGCGGAAAAAATGTCACCCCGGAAAAAAGAGAAACGGAAAGAAAGTCCCCAAAAATAAGGAACGGAAAAAATGTCACCCGGAAAATAAGGAACGGGAAAAAAGGAACTTTAAATCTCTCCAAATAATGTCGCCAATCGGAGTTGGGGAAACCTGCCAAATTCTAATTAAACCGGCAGGGTATAGCGGGGTCTCTTGAGGGAGGTTTTAAGGGTAAGACGTTGAGCTAGCTGCAGCCGAGCAAGGTAATTTCGATAGCAGGTTTTAATATTCATATCTCAAACTGTGACTAAATTTCATCTACAACGGTTTGTTATAATACTGCTTTTAACGGTCAGTTATGCGACAATGTTTCACCCCTGAACCACAGCTTAAGGCTATAACTACATGGGGTACGAGGGGAACAATCACTAATGACCATGACCCGGTGGTCAATCCTCTATTTTTACCATGGGACAGGCCAGCAGCTCGCTTATCTTCTTTCAATCATCGTCAGAAGATTTCCCTATCCGCAGGTATGGTTGTTATGATAAAACTTTTATCTCCCCTCTTGGCGATATTTCTAAACATCCCTTATCTTTCCCATTGCAAAAGAATGGTGACTTATTTTCCGTTTCCCAATTTTCCGGTGCCTCTCTTTCCGTTCCTTATTTTCCGGGTGACATTTTTTCCTACAACCTTTATCAACAGGTTTTAAGTTATTCATTATTGTCATTTAAAACGCACATTCCACAGATCTTCATTACTTCAATCCCTACTATTTCAGTGTCACAAAATATTAAAAATATATTGCTAAGTTCTTTCTGTATATTTATATGCAATGAAATACAGTAATTGAAATCAATTGTATAAATCCAAATTCAGTATCAATTGCTGCGAATACTTTTTCTATCACTTAACAAGAAATTTTCTGTTTCAGTTGCTCCAGTGATTAATCCATTCCACTTCCCGCCGAATTTGAAAGAAGGAAACCGGGTGATTATCACGTGCTCAGTCATGGATGGGGATCCACCCATTACGTTGTTGTGGTTCAAAGATAATCAACTACTCAGGGACAACATTAACACACTTATCGACAACTCAAATGAATTCATGTCCACGCTTTTCTTGAAACGAGTAACCTACGAAAACAATGGGAACTACACTTGCGTAGCATCAAATAAAGCGGACAAGGTTAATTATACTGCATCTATGATTGTTAATGGTAAAGTATTTGTTTCCTTTTCTTTTTAATAAGAATAGTTACTAAAATCTTTATTTTTGAATTTAAGTATGTTTCGTACTTACGTATTAGCACAACCACCTAAGCTTAAGGCCGTGATTTTTCATCGAAAAATAAATGATGATTTATGAAAGACAAAATATTTTTTACGTATAATATCCCTGTTAATATATACTGAGAAAGTTGACAAATTTTCTATATATTGTTGAGAGAATAAACTATAAAAACTAGTAGAAATCTGCGCGTAGTGCTGCAGGATTTTTATACCATCTAATATGGGAAATGAAATATATGAGAGAATTATTTAAGAATTGTAAGAACCATGATCCCCTACTTATTTCCATTTTTTAAATTTGCGAATTTTATTATATACATTTGGAACAGAGAAAGTAAAGGTTGAAAAAAACAAAAGCAGTGAAAACCAAAGTTAATCCTTTTTTCTTTAAAGCTCCAAACAGAACTTGTCAAGGGAAAAGTGTTTTGAACCTTTAAACAAAGTCAATTAACTGAACAACAAGAACCGGTTTCATTCCGATCAACTCACTCAGACCTCTATCGTCAATTAGTATAATGGTTATTAATTCTAGAAATTTTTTTATATACAATATTTCAAAAAGTCTATACAAGTTTGAGGCTCTAATTGAGTTGGTCTCTTTTCCCTACCAGTTTGTTGTCCGAACACAAAAGTTACAAGGAAAACATTTTACAGGTAATGCCGAAATAAAACATTGATAATCAAGGGGAAAAATGGATGAATTACAAACGAAAGAAATATCAATAAAATTGGTAAAATGAATGACAAGAATAAAAATAATAAAATGTTGTACTAATTACAATGTAAAGCTCAAATTTTTTATCGAAAAATTTTATTGTCAAATGTAAAGGCTAAATAAGGGTCTTCGAATGCGTACTTAAAATGAAAATACTTTTTTCTAAAGTAAAAGAATGGAAAATGCGACCTTTGAGGGGAATTGTGTAAAACATTGCTACATATGGAATAGATTATTTTTAAAGTTTGATCGGGCGTTTATCCAAACACTCAATCAATAAACCCACTACATGTGAGTCTTTATTCCATTTTTTTCTGTTGTAAACTTCGTGGTAGAAACTTTAACAATAGATTCAAAGCAATTCTTTCCTTCGAAGATTTTACAGGAAAATACTGTATCCTGCAATATTGCGGGCGAATTACGAATTCCACAAACGCAAATTTTAAGACTGTGTTTAAAAACAAAATAAAAGAAAAAAGGGGAGGGAACAAATATGAAAGCTTTTCAGATTTTACATTACACCCAAAGAGTCGGTTTTTTTTTTTTTTTAACATTTTCCGTGCTACTTTTATTTATTTATGTTCTTTGCACTTAAACCATAAAATTCAATTCAACAGCAATATCGCAAAATAATTTTAAAATGAGCATATCATTAGAATTTCCGATACAAAATCTCACGCGCTGGAGGTGTTTTTTTTTTTATAGTGTTACAACTACTCGCGTTGAAAATCGTTGAGTTTCTTAATCAAAAATTCTATAAATTGTTATAAAATATGAAATCCATAATTAAACAAATTCCAAATTTGGGCTTTCAAACGAAGCGGCTATGTAAATGGCCGCATTGCTCATTAAAATGGAAGAAATTTATTTGCATGGTTGCCGAAGTACAGTGCAATCTGAAATTTTGCCACTTCCGCTAAACTGGTTGTGTTAATACGTAAGTACCGTATATTTTTAGCCCTGTATTGCCTTTAAATTTTTTGGGGGGCTTTTGTACCACTTTCTGTTACGAAGCCATTACATTAGGTTTGTTCCTGGGTAATCTGGTAAATGTTGCCAATGTATAAAGGCAACTTTAATTTACGCTCCCCGCGACTTCCGGATGCTGTCACTCGACCAGCCTTATTAATTTATCTTTAAATCTTAAATCTTATCTTTAAATCAGCCTTATTAATTTATCTTTTAATTTATCTTTAATACTATTAATGATACACTAAATTGATGTAATTTAAAATGTGTTTAAATTTCTGTTTATTTAACTGATAATTTTTATGAAAATTTTCAGCGTTATTGAAATAAATAACAATGAATTGAATTGTCATATATTTATTCACTTGTTACATTATCCTTTTCTTTTGTACAAATTCCATATTCTTGATATTTTATATTCTTTGGTTATTCAACTAACCAAAGATTCTTTAAAAAACAAAAAGACTTTTAGCCAATTGAGAATTATTTAATTATTTATATACATGAGTAAATATTGTCTTTGTTCGCAAATTAAGGAGGTCTGAACATCTATCAAATTCCTATTCAGTGAAGGTTTTATCAGTCGCTCCATAAGAGGATTTCTTCCAGCAATTTGCGTTTTAATATGTAGTAATTCTCCTTCTTCCCAGCAATTATTACAGAAAATTAGCATTTTCAGTGGAAATTGCTATTAAAATTCAGGTTATTAATAAGACCTTGGTACTGACATTCATTTTGCTTACGTTCGTGGACACTGAGAATTTTGGAAATGAGACAGCTGATGCTGTAGCAAAGCTAAGTACGAAATTTAACATTGATTTAAGTCTCCGTGTTCCTGTTTGTCACTGGAAGCGCTTTTATAGAAATGTTGCTATCTGTATTTGAAACAGAGAATATCTGGCCTTATCAAAAGCGTAATGGACGAAAGGGTATTTTTGGATATTGTTCGTAGAACAGCCTTGGTTGCGCCAACTTGGCTTCTTTAAGGATATGGGCGACATTTCATCATGCCAACGGAAGTAAATACTACAGATAATCCAATACTACAGAATAAATATTACAGTAATAAAATACTAATAACTAATACTACAAATAATAACTAATACTACAGATAATCCCTTAGCAAGGAAAAAGTATTACGGCTGTCTCCCTAGAGAAAGTACGTCATCGAATGACAACCATTGCCTGCCATACCACAATAAGCTGTTTCTTCCTTACGCTGTTCTCCCTTCAATTACTATACTACAATAATAAATACCAATAATAAATACTACAGATAAGTAATACTACAGATAATCCCTTAGCAAAGGAAAAGTATTACGACTGTCTGCCTAGAGGAAGTACGTCATCGATTGCTTGCCATACCACAATAGGCTGTTTATCCCTTCAATTACTATACTACAATAATATATACTAATAATAAATACTACATATAATAAATACTACGGATAATCCCTTAACAAGGGAAAAGTATTACGGCTGTCTAGAGGAAGTACGTCATCGAATGACAACGATTGCCTGCCATACCACAATAAGCTGTTTCTCCCTTTTTGGCGTCAAGGCTGTTTGTTCTCCGAACAATATCCGTTTTTTCCCCCACAGTTTTTCATGGAATAAAACTGTTGAATGTCCAACAGATTTTTGAAGTAACTCAATTTTCGACTAGACATGGGAATTTTAAGAAATGTTCAAAGCCATTTAATTTGCTTCAAGTGCTTTGTGCAGCTGCAGTAGCGCGGATGAGGATATTAAGTATATTCTTCTTGAGTGCGTTCATCGCGTTCAGCACAGGAGATACTTCAGGTAACTTTGAAGCGCCTGCCTATATCTTGACCACCATTTTTTTTTTTAATTTTTTGAACTAAAGCAAAAATTTGTACTTTTCGGAATTTTATTTTAGTTTAGATTATTGAGTTATCTTTATTTTATTATTTTGAGCCCAAAGGGGTAACTTTCCCAGAAGGGCTATTAATTTCGTTTTGGCATTTTGCGTTGATTCACCATAAACGGCGAGTCACTTTTTAAATTGTTGCCACCAAATATTAGAGCCCTGTATTACCTTTAAAGAAATTAAGTAATTAGTAATCTGCACAAATATATATATATGTGTCTCACATTGTGATAAAACAACGGTACCTATAGCCATCAGATTTTGAATAACGTACGTCTCCACCCGAACATGGTCATCTGGAAGCCCAAATTTGGAATTTGTTTTATTATCTATTTCACATTTTGTAAAACATTCAGTTTTTGATTAAGAAACTCAACTATTTCAAGGCGAGCAATGGCAACACTGTACGAAACAACCAAAAAAAATTTTTATTTTAATGTAACAACATTGTACACTGTACAACAACACTGTACGGGAAAAAAACTATTTTTATGTTACAACACTGTACAACAACACTGCACGGAAAAATATTTTAATGTAACAACATTGTACACTGTACAACAACACTTTACGGGGGAGGAAAACATTTTTATCTCCAGCGCACGACACTGTGTATCGGAAATTCTAAAGATATGTTGTCTTAAATATTTTGTGATATTGCTGTTGAATTGAATTTTGTGGTTTAAGTGTGAAGACCATGATATTTAATAAACAAAGGTAACACACGAAACGTTAAAAAACGCCTCTTTGGTCGCAATATAAAATCTGAATGCTTTCAGATTTTTTTTCTGTTTTATAATTGTTTACCCATTTGCAGGGTTATTCCACATTGGTTTATTTACTTTGTTACTGCTATTACTTATTTGTCAAATCTCTTGGTATACTTTGTGGAACACGAAGAGTTGAAGTTAAAGTTAAAAACATGTTAGGGTGTTTGTTACATAAATGTGTCAAATTGCGTTTTTAAAAAACTATCCTGGTGTACGCCAGAATGAAAAATCTAGGGACTAAGAGGATTTTCTTTTTTTTTTTTTTTTTA
>KK120327.1:540115-564635 GCA_000611955.2 Stegodyphus mimosarum
CTGGCGTCTTTTTATTTAACAAGCAATCAGTACTCGACCCACTTTGTTTTTGTGCTTCGCAAAAAGAATTTTCTCGATTTCTAGTATTTTGTTAGCCCCTCCCCCCAGTTTTACCTGAAGCTGTGTTTACAAAGATACGAATACAAACTTCCCTGAGGCAACTGCTCATATTTATAACTATTTCATCAGCCATATTCAGCTCATATAGTGTCAGTTAATGCATTCCTTTTTAGTAGTGAGATCCCATAACTTTGGAATTATTCCATTGTTTTATATTCTACAGAGCCCAAACTAATATTTTTTTAAATGTAATAAACATGTACCAATAGCAGTTAATTTATATCCTTATTTGTAACAACAAAACGTGGTTTACCGAAAGTCAGCCGGGATTACATCACATGAAAACGCAGGTGTAATGCACCTCGCTCTTATCCATAACCGGTCTTGAATGATCTAACTTGGCGACAGTTTCACTGTTGACGGGTTAATACGTTATGGGTATTCAATTTGTTTATTATTGTATTGATGTAATAAGGAAAGTACCTACGCTAGATTCGCAAAATCATTCTAATTACTGGGAAAGGTGATTAGCACTGTAAATTGTTTGCTATATAAAATTTTCCTATATTTTTAGAATGTTGTTTCTGTTTGGAGAGATCCTTTTCTTCCGCTTATACTTAATATAGCAGTCTGGTCTTGAAATACACAGAGTACATTCAGAATTTTCAAATTCTGTGTTCAAGAAAGACGTCCAATTCGAAAGGTTCGAAGCCAATGAATAGAATACTTTACATACAAGTGCAATATAAAATACAGAGTGCTTATAAAGTCCCAGACCCATTTTGATGTTTAATAACTCATAAAATAAAGAAGATATAAACAAACTTATGGCATTTATTGATGGAATAACTTATATATTTTCCTTTTCAGGTTTGAATATCTTTGCTTTTGTAAATATCGTCTGCGCGTGTGGTTCATTTCAGATAATTTCATTTTCCAGTATAAATATCTGTACTTTTCTAAATATCGTCTGCTTATTAATTGCTTATTAATTGTAATTATGATCTGAAAACCCCATGAATACCGTGAGGCACAAAGGGATTCCGCAAAGGTTAATGTGTGGTGTGGACGAATGCACGACCGAGTCATTGGGCCTTTCTTTTTTACAGAAAAGACGGTCTCATCAGTCGTAAACTTAGACATGTTGGAAACTTCGTATTTCCACAACTAGAAGAGCTTCAGCCACATGTCTTTTAGCAACAATATGGTGCACCACCTCATTGGGGTACCATCGTTCGTAGTTCTTTGAATGACCATTTTACAGGAAGATGGATTGGCGAGGACGTCCAATTCCTTGGCCACCCAGATCACCTATAACGCCGCTGGACCTTTTCCTTTTGGGGATCTGTAAAGGACAACGTTTACAGGAGGAGAGTGTCGAACATAGATGACCTAAAAGCCAGAATAACAACCGCAATAGCCTGTGTGGATGGCGACATGCTTGCCGGTACCTGGCGTGAAACTGAATATCGACTTGATATTCTCCGTGCGACGAAGGAGACACACGTGGAAGTTCATTGACAAGGGTCATGAAACGTTTTGAGTCTATCTAACCATTTATGTTATTAATTTTAATCTATCTTTATTATTTTATGAGTTATTAGACATCAAAATGGGTCTGGGACTTTATAAACACCCTGTACTATTCCATTTGCTGAAATGGCATTTTTTCTTTGGATGCAAGCTCGTCGCTAACAGCAAGAATATATCCAGTATTATATTAATTAAACAATATAACTAAGTAACATTTGATAAATCTGAATAATTATTTTTAAACAGTTAGGAAATTCACAAATACTTATTAAATATTAATTTAACTTATACCACTCCAGATTTAATGAAATGAATCATAATTTTACTTCCTTGTATGAAGGGAAGTATTATAATCGCGACAAATTTCGAGCATCATGCTTCAACGAAAATATCCTTTTTGACCGCTATCAAGCAATTTAACGATGTTTTTGCGTAATATCTGAACGTAAGGACAGAATAAAGGACACTTCTTCCAAAAAAAAATCATAAAACTGATTTAAAAGGGATTCTGAAGAGATTTGGTTCGTGGCGTCTGTACGTACGTATTTTTGTATGTATCTCGCTTAACTCGAAAACGCGTAGCCACGAAACGTTGCAATTTTGTATACAGGACTGTAATAACATGTAAATGTGTACCTCCTATTTTGGTTGCAATCGGCCGCACCAGAAGTATATAAATATATGCATATATATATAGCCACTCTGTTACTCGGCTCAGTGAGCTCAGTTTTACCCTTATGTGTTGCTAAATTGTGCATTTTTTGCTTTAAAAATGATTGAATTATGTTGTTCTTATCTTCTGATTAAGGTTTTTATGCCTTTAGTTAAACAGCGTGCAATAATTGTGGAATTATCAACAATTTAAAAGTTTTTTAAGTGCGGCTAAGCCTAATTTTTGGTTATGAACGCGGTTATAAAATGAATCTGAGTTATCGGGTTATAAAAGATCTGAGTTATAAAATGAATGAGATGTAACGCTGTGAAGTGAACCTAGTGCCAGAGTGTCGCTATGGCAAATAAACATAATGAATTTTAAAGAGTGCATTTATTCTATTGCGGTTTACGCGCTATCGACGAAATAGATTTTAAAATTCAAAAAGTGTATAATTTAATGTTCCGTACAAGGAAGTCATATGGTGTACACATCAGATTTTTTTATTAGGTGGCTACATTTTTTCCCGTCGATTGTGAAAACTGACTCCAGTCGAGCTTAAAACTTGGCAACGATCCAAACTTGCGCCGCTTGTTCCAGTAGAATTTTGAACAAACAAATGTCACTTTATTAAGATAGCGACAGATACAAATTACTAACACAGCGTGTAAAAAAAAGTTTGTGATCCAACTGTGAGAGTGTCTGACAAATAGATTTAATTGAAACTTTCTTCAATCACTCCGGCGTTCCCTTATGACATTTAACGTAATACCAAAGGAGTCATTTTCTTAGTGAATTCGATGTCTCTTAAATTCGCTTGAATACCAATCTACTATGTTACATTTGTCTCCTGCTGTAAGCCAGTATACCGATGAAAGTGTCAAAAGTATCTTAGTTTTCATGATCTTAGTTTCTTAGTATCTTAGTATCGTGAAGTATCTTAGTTTTCATGATATTTTATTGCGCCATTTTGCCATGTTTTTCGATGAGTATGATAGCAGGATACTGTAAGTCTGAAAATATTCCAATGTTTGCATGTTCCAAAGGCATGTTCCGTTTTTAATAGTTTTTCTCAAAATGCAAGCGAAAAATCAGAGAAATAACCGTTAATTTATATCATTATTTACAAAAACAAAACTGGTTTATCAAAAATCAATCGATGTTACATAAAACCAAAGCGAAGATCGCATTCGAGTGTTGTTGTGACGTCATGCTTATCACGTTGTTTGACGAAAACTTTTGCTCGTTGAAACGGTCAGCGGAAAAATTCATAAGCAAATTTTTTTACATTTAAAATTAGCCTTGAAAATAAATTATATCAAGACATGAATATGGAAGTAAATTGGCATTTTATCGCTTTGTTGGACAAATTCTATTGAAATGTTTTGTGATCGATCATACACCGTTTTTGTTAATTAATTATTTATTATATTTTGCAGTGTTCGAGCTATTGAAATTTATTCTCTTACTCAAAGTAAGAAATTATGCTAATTTTAATATAAGAATCGCCTTTTTACATACATTTCTTTTTTCATTTTTAGTTCCTCCTCAATGGAAAATACCTCCATCTGACAAATCGGTAGTGGTCGGACAAAATGTTGTTATTGATTGCCAAGCTGATGGGTTTCCACAACCTAGGATATGGTGGGAAAAATCGGAAGGTAAAAAGAACATACCAATTTTTATAAATGTGTGCATGTTTTGTAAATAAGTAGAATAGTCCTTTTGTTTCTCATTGTTAGCGTGTTAATGCGAAGATATTTTCAGTGTATCGGGATAAACCAATATTCATTGGCATCTTTTAATCCATAGTGAAGGCTAGACTGCAGATTACGGGCCAGTCGCCAAATGAAGCGAAATCGCGCCAAATTTAGTAACCTCTTGGATTCATGAAAATCGTTAGGATTGAAGGTTACAGTTTATAGCATTTAAGCGGGCTTTTTGAATTTTCGTCATTTCACTGTGATTCTAGTAAATTGTGTGTGCAAAATGGCTGACGTCGAGAGAGTTGAACGTGTGGATTTTACTTATTTGATTCGGTTGCAAGATAAGAGCGAAAGATGTGTGATAGAATAGTGCATGAACCATGGTTTGATTGCGAATATGTACGAATATCTTAAGTGTAAAAAATAGTATGAAATTACTCGAAATGAAAGATGCGACAGATTTGTGTGAATGGAGGTGTGTGTCCGTTATATGTGGTTAAGCACATGGTTGAAATGAGCCGTAGAGTCGGTGTTGAAAGAGCGTGCCATTTTGAATTTCATCTCCATTGTATTGCTACATTTTAGTGTGGATATAAACAAATGCGAGTTTCTGCTATTTATTATAAATAAAAATTTATTGTTAAAATATAAATTACGTAGTTAAAATTATAACTTTTTTTACTATACTATTGCTCATGTTTCAGTAGATCGAAATTTTGAATTTTATCTTTTTTTTTCTTCTGCATTTTTTTAAAGTTTTAAATTAAATATAGATCAATGCTTTCCGATCATTTATTGATCATTTACTGCTTATTACAATTTCTTAAATTTCGTGCTAAAACGTTTTACTCCATTTTGCTACTATCTTAAAAATGGTATATATTGTGAAAAGTTTTAATATTGTTGATGCCATAAAATACATAGTTATTAACTTTCAAATACTTTATCGATGTTTTTCTTGAACTTCTATTTTAGATATTTTTGCATGTTTACAGGTTGTTTAGATATTTTTGCATGTTTACAAGTTGTTTAGATACTTTTGCATGTTTACAGGATTCATTCAAATTCGCAACCATCTAATATGGCGATATGATGAGTTAGTGATTTTCTAAAACGCGCGAAAATAACCGATTTGGCGATTTTTCGAAAATCCGCCAAACTGGCCCGTAATATATGCAGTTTTATCCATAGTGAAAGTATCTGAATATTAATTTTAATGTGTTTTATAGTATTAACCTCGTTAAGAGAAGCTTTAGTTTAGCATATGTTTAATTCAGAAATCACAGATTGAACTTAGATAATTAGAAGTAAACCTCTTTTTTTAACTTATAAAGTACTTAGAAATCTTCGAAACTAAACAAGAAAACCTGAAATTCTATACCAATAATTATGTATATACTTAGGTTTGGTTTATGTGATTACAGCAAAGTACTCTAAAGCTACGTACGTAAGGGAAGGAATGCTTTCGTGAAGGTCTTTCTAAGAGAAACTGGATCGTATGCACGTTAGAAATTATATGGAGTGGAAATCCTTATAACTGCGATAAAGTACAGTAACAGAAAGTTTTATACAAATAAAATATGAGACGATTGATTAAAAATGTACAGCAATTAAAAAAAACCTGTTCATAGGCTTAAAATGAAACTTTTTAATACCGCTTTAACCTTAAAATGAACCTCTGTCTGCTAATAATTTTATTCGAACCCCTTTTACCATATTTGCTACAGAGCAGCTGAAATATACACTGGTACTTATATATTATCCCATAGACTGCTGCTATGTACTAATTCAGAGTGAATAATGAATTTAACGTGGGCATTAATTTATAATGATTTTAATTCCAATTCTTAATGAATTTAATCTATTGTCATCTATGCGAAGTTTCTGTAAACGCATTATATTTCTTAAAAGCTAGCGAAAAATTTGTCTAAAAGCGCGTGATTCCTTTTCCTTTCCTGCCACACTTTACGCTTTCAAAGACAGGCACGAAAAGTTACGGATTTCCTCATTTACCCGTAACTTTCAACGGTACTTTTGCATTTCGTCGGCGCAGGCGATAACGTCGCCAAAAAAACCGATGTCAACCGGTATATCCCGGATGGTAACCTTTTACAGCCACATTTTCAAAACACGTAGTGGCCATTTGTTATCGGTCACGTCTTTTCCATAATAACGTCAAAAGTAGAAGAAAAACCATTGGAAATTTGGGACTTGCCCAGAAATGAGGAACAATCTGTCAAATTCTTTCAAGTGAAAGGCGTTTTGCCTAAGATTGCTACTTGTGATAATAATTATGAAATGAAATTGTATTTCGGAGACGAAAGGCAGTGGCACTGCGACCTTTGAATTTGTCGCAGTAAATGTATCCGGAAAGGAGCATGGTCTGAGTAATCGAAATTGAGTTCCTCGAAGTGTGTGAGGTTTATTTATGGTTAGAGGGAAGAATTAACTTCAGTTAAATGATGTGAAAATGAGTCAGTTGGAAATCAGTCACGTAACAGTTGTGGATTAGAACAGCACGAGAATGGCCAGAGAAACGGCATGTTAACATCTGAAAAGTTCTCGCGAAATTTACGTGAAGAAAGGAAATGGCAGACCCTTTTGACAAAACAAAGTAAACGATACTAAAATGCTTATGCCTCTAAAGTAAAAAATTCGGTACTTACGTAAAAATCCATCTACCACTTTTGCCTGTTAAAGAAAAGACGCCAAACTACACGATGTTTCGCCAAAAATGGAAAAGTCTTCTTTAAACACGCTGGGTTTGGTGTAACCTTGATTACACGTCTTGGTTATTATTCTTGAGTAAAGATTCCTTTTTTTCCTCCTCTATCACGCGTTTTCGAAAAAGAAAAAAAAAAGATTAAAATTTGGGACCTGCCTACTACAGAAGAGAATGCTGTTGAATATTTCCAAAGTTATGGAATTTTATCAGCGTCAAAAAAATGTGTTAATGGCCACATAATGGAAAAAATAATGAAAATTTTTAATGAAAAATTAAATGTAAATAAATGATAACCCTTTTTATAAATGATAACGCTGAGAACGCTTTTTTTTTATTTAGTAAATGGTTTTTTTGTTTGGCGCCGTTTCTTGTGGTCGACGGGATTTTTCGTAAGTACCAAAAATTCTTAGAAATAACATTTGTCAACATTGTTTTTATGTGTATATTGTGTATTGTCGCCAATAAAGTCCGCTTGGCGAGATTTGCGCCGGCAAAATGAAAAAGTACCTTTTAAACACTAAACATGTGTTTCGTTTGTGAGAAGAAGCTGAAAACGCATGTTTGGAACGGTTAGATTTTTCTTGGAAGAATGGTTTAAGTCATTGCATTTTTCTTATTGCTTCTAGAGAGCTTAAGAAATGATTTGAATGGATAGAAATTAATTTACAACCAATTCGGGCCAATGGTGAATTTAGAGGCGAGCTTCACTTTTCAGAAGTAGAGGTTTAAAAAGTTGTTGCGCCAAAAGTAGGAGTCGAGTTTCCTCACCTTACTGACCGAACCCACATTCTGTGAGTCCAGTTTTCTCGGGAATTAGAATGTCGATTGCGGCATATCTTCTCCGCCATCTTGGTCATGGAACCATTAGCTACGCTGAAAATCCGCCAAAAAGAAAGTCTTCCTAGCTGCCGCGGTCACTGCGAAATTAGGCTCTCTAGGCAAGACCTCGGATCTTGCGCGTTAGAAATTTGACTTTTGTTTCATACTCTAAGGTGTTGAGGAAAAATGCTTGAATGCTCAAAAGGACGCGTTCGAATTACAGAAGCCCGTGCTCCCGAAGGGCCATTCGCAGACTAGAGGAAAACAGCTAGTCTAAAAAAGAGTAAAATTATCTGCATGGTTATTCCTCCATCTCGGACTTTAAGTGTTAGCAGAGATTCAGCTTAGCCAAAGAACGTCTGTGTAAATAAGGAAAGGCTCCATGGATGTAATGTAAACCAGTTTGTCTTCTACGCCGCTAGAAAGAAAAGGGAACATTTGCCAAGGGATCTGGTGACGGAACCTGTTGGGGAGAATTTCCTTTATGTGATGTACCGGACCTGGCCGATATTTTCCTCCTCCGCCGCGTGTATAGGGAATTGAGGAACACGGGTTAAGATGAATCGTTCTTTGACCTGGTAAATGATGAAATATTAGGTGAAGTTTCTTTTTCACTGGCTGTTGAACTTGCACTATACATATTGCAATTTGATGTCTGATTTTATATTCGTCAATATGGAGGGGAAAAAAGGGAGTCACACAACTTTAAAATCTTGATAAACGTGATCGTCGAATCTGTTCGAACTTCGACATCAGCTTCGAGCTTTGGCGCTTTTTGGCGACAGATATTTCACGCATGCAATGTTGTTTCCCTTTTCGTTCGAAGGGAGGCACGTCTGTTGCTGCGAAGTTTTCCTTCTTTAGAATACATGTTCTTTAGCTCAGCCAGCATTTAGATATCAGCGGGAAAATAGTGGCCCCTTGCATCGAATGGAATTAAACTCTTAAACAGGTGAGCAAATTCCAATACTTTGTTTGTAGACTGAGTTTCCAGGGATTCGAGGTTTAGTAACAGGATTATGTCAAGATATATACTCAGGTTAGGAAAGGAAATTTAAACGTTTTTAAATGAGATTGCAAATGAATCTATGAACTTAAGTATCTCTCAGGCAAAACTGGTTTATAAGATGAGAGTAATTTAAAAAAAAGGATGAGAGTACTTAAATTGTGAGTACTTTAGTAAACAAAACAAGAAAAAAAGAAACATGTTGCAGGGACCTGCATTTAGTTATTCCCGCTATCTTTACCAATGATTAATAAATGTGTTTCGATTGTAAACTTTTATTTCTGTTTATTTTATTAATGGTCTATCATGTCTCCATGTGATCCTTAAGGAAAACATGGATCTTCTAAATCTGGGTAACTTAATTGCTGTCTCGAACCTGGGTAACTTAATTGCTGTCCAGTCACGGAATTAATTATTTATGTGTAACGGAAACTGCGATCTGATTTATTATTTTATCTGAGCTCATGACTGAATTCTTACTTGTTTGGACTATCCTTTCCTGGTGTCTGAAATGTTTGTATTTGCACTGCAATGAAACGAATTTGTGGCTACCTCCAGAGTTTAGGAATTATTATTTGCGAGATTTACCTGTCTTCAGGTTAAGTCATAGGGTCATAGTAGTATTTTAAAGGGAAATTTTATTTTTAGAATTTAAAAATGAATTGAGTTTTAATTTTTACTGAAATAGAATACTTTTGATTTTCTATCAAGGCATCAGAGAGGATATTACCTTACTTCACTCTCGATCATTTTGAGTTAAAGTGTTTGGATTTAATATAATTTGCTTCACATAATTTATGAATTTTTACAATTTAGTTTAGCTGCAATCATTAGTTTCTAAATTTCAAATCTTGCGTGAATCTATTAATATACTTGTCCGACACCAGTTTTTCAGTTATTAAACCGAAAATTAAAAAAAATATATAATTTTAAGGTTTTTTTCAACATAACACCGCGAACACTTGCTAACATCGAACCATGAATGTTACCAAAGATTCAGCCAAAGTTTTGCCAATCTTTCCTGCAGAATTCTAAAGGAACTCATGCCTCTTATTTAACAAACAACCTGTGTTTGATCAACTTCGTTTTCCAGCTTCGTAAAAAGGCTTTCGTCGATTTCTTTTATTTTGTTAGGACCTCCGATTTTACCACAAGTTCTATTTAGAAGGCTGTAAGCGCAAACTTTCCGTAGGTTATTGTTCCAATGTATTATTGTTTTTGTGGGTTATACTCAGCTGATGATATCTTGTCCATTCATATGGATTTTTTATGGTACGATTCCAAAATTTTGAAAATAATCCACTGCTTGTTGTTCTGTAAAAGGCAGGTCCCAAATTTTAACCATATTTTTTTCCAAAATGCAAGAAAATCAACACAGCAATAAAAGTTAATTTTTCTCTTCGTTTATAAAAGCAAAAGGCTACTTTCATGCCATCGGAACTGGATTCAGAAATGTGTAAGTGTATGCGCGTGTGTATGTATGTGTATACACATACGAACATGCATAAGGACATTTCTGGATTCAGTCCTAGTAACAAAACAGTACCAACAAAAGTTGGCATACCAAGAATTAAATGGGAGTTACACCGAAACAAAACGCACATGTTGTGAGTGTGTTGTAATTAAGGATAATTATGGATAAGTGAGACACTTATCCATAATTAGCCCAAAATTGTGTTGCTTAGCAACGGTTTCATGCTCTACGGTATATATGTAAGTATTTGTACAATTTATTTGCTTTTTATCCTCAAATTGCTTTTGGGTTGTTTTAGTCTCTTGAACATACACGCGTTTTTCATAATTAAATTAATATTTTGGAAACTTCAGAAGACACGGCGTTAAAGCAAGCGGATTACCGTGTTCTAACGTACGTCTGTTTTATCAAGATTATTTGGTACTTACATATTAACACAAACACCTTGGCGCAATATCGCGATTTTTCACAGATAAAAAAAGTTAGTTATCGGGTGTCAGTTCATAGTTTACGCAATTTTTTAATGATTCCCAAACTATATATTTACAGTAAGTTGCCAGACATTATCAACAGAAAGCATATTTTAGCAATTTAAAATAAAAATTTTAATTATTAAATAACGATTAAGTGATACATTATTAAATAAAACACTTCTCCAATTTTCTGTGCTCTTCTCTCCAAGCACACAGCGATCTGTTTTCACTTAAAAAAATCGGAGAATTTCAGAAACTCGACAACAGCGTTCGTCTACCAAACGCATCTCCTCTCTGATCCCTTTAGAAATCTTTCAGGAAAACTGTTTCCTGTAGAAATTATACCGCAGTTCTAATGTTATCTTTGACTGCTATCAAATTTCACAAACCCATATTTTAAAATTAAGTTTAAAGTATCGCGGTTTGTTTAAAAACCCGTTGGAATTTGAAATATAACTAAAAAAACGCGTACGATAGTGGTGCCCTGCTGCTTAACTAAACGATTGTTATTACCATGGTTGCCCGAAGAATGTTTGTGCTCGAGGTTGCCAGAGTTTGACTCATTCTGAAAATTTGGCGACTTCTACTAAGGTGGTTGCGATAATACGTAAGTACAGATTATTTATGTCTCTAATGCCTGCCTATACCATCAAAATAAAAATCGTAATTGACTATTTTGGAGTGGCATGTATGAATAAATTAAATCTCCTTCCATTTCATTTATATTTCATTGTTTTTATGCGTCAGTTGTTTCATTTATTTACTAAGTATTTTAGTCGATAATGTTTCTGCGATTAGTATATCTTAATCATCAGTCGATTCAACTATAAATCTCAAGTTGATATATAATTTTCGTAATGGTTACACTGAAATAAACACTGCTAAGATGCACCAATTTTCTTTAATTAAAAAAAATGAATACTGGTTTCAAAGTCTAAGCAAATTTCACCATTACTTAAAGAGATCTCAAGCAAATAGATATATGCACTTTTTTACATTCTGTATAAACAGTATTTTATAATTTTTAAAAATGCAAGAAATTGGTATACAGTAATCACTGAATGTTAGGGAGTAGATTTATGAAAAAACTCTATCGAAAATGAAAATTTACTTTGGCATATGAAAATGTAATTTCAAAAACATATCATGGCTAGTTTAATACAATACAATTTTTGCCAAGAAATTGGAAGAAAAGTAGGTCTTTTCTGGTTCGATGCTTCCTTGAAATTTAGGTGATCAAATTCAAAAGGAGGATTTAAATTCCCTTAATTTACTTGTTTCATTACCTTAAATATGTCTGAATTAATCAGTTGCAGTGTTAAAGCTCTGCTTGTCACAGAATTCGTGAAACAGGAAGTTAATTTTCCAGCTTATTTTCCATGCTGGGCTTATTTATGCTAGATGTTTCTAATTTACATTTCATTAAATTATTGTGCGGCTTTCAAAAACATTTCCACGTTGTGAATTATATCTGTCGTTTCACTGCAAAGGATGTTCCTTTCATTTTACTTTTCGTTATGAAATGACAATAAAATATATTATGTTTCCAGCTTTTTTTAAACAAGAGAAGATCGCTTATTTCATTTTCAGTTTCTTCTAAAAGCTCTTTTTCACATAGATACATCACACTGAATTTAATACTACTGTATAATTTCAGTCTTAATTCAGTCTTTATCGTCAATCCTTTCAAAATAAAATTCAATATTTGGTATCATTTATTGGTAAATATTACAAACATTTGAGAATTAGGTACTGACGTGAAAACCCGTCGACCATTTTTGCCTATTAAAGATAAGACGCCAAACTACGCGATGTTTCGCCAAAAATGGAAAAGTCTTCTTCAAACACGTTGGATTTAGTGTACTTTGATTACAAGTGTTAGTTATTATCCTAGAGTAAAGACTCCATTTTTCCCCCTCTATCACGCATTTTCGAAAAAGAAATGATTAAAATTTGGGACCTGCCTACTACAGAAGAGCATGCTGTTGAATATTTCCAAAGTTATGGAATCTTACCGGTCTAAAAAAAATGGGTTAATGGCCACAATATGGCGCTTTATTTAAAAACTGAGAAGCAATGGCGCTGCAAAGTTGAGGCTTGTGCGAAGCGAGTGCCAATTCGAAAGAAAATGTGGTTCAAGTGCTTGGCGCAATTGGCGCCCTCTCTTGTGGTCGACGGGATTTTCCGTAAGTACCGAGAATCATTTCTGTGTAATATTACGTACGTGATGGAATCTTAATAACTGTAATTGAAGCAAGCAATATTTGAAGAATAAAATGGGGTTTCTAAATCCGAATCCTTCTGCTTCTCATTAGCACGTTCCCTGCCAATCAAGAGTTATCTGGTAAGTTTGTGTTTAGGCGCCAGCTACTAGTTAATTCGTAGAATGTTTTTGTTTTACTTATGCCACATATGATCACTCTTTACTAATACCACATACAAAAAACTTTGTGTTCTTTGAAGGTATCTGGCTTTGGGAATTAGAAAGAAAAAACAGAATAATTTGGCGCTATTCCAGGGATTTATTATAATTAACGTAACTATAGTATAAATAATTATAAAGTAAATAACTTAGAAACAGTAAAAATAATTAAGCAATTTGTAATATTCCTTGTTATAATAATTGCTGTAAAAATAATTATAACAAGGATTCTTATTTCTAAGTAAAAAGAGACTCCAAAACAACTTTCAATTTATATTTTAGTATAATAAATGATAGGAACTTTACTTTTCCACGCCTTAGGTAACTTTATTTCGAAATTCATTTGTTTACAAAGTTTTTCAAAAATGCATCATTTCATCAGTTTTTCACTAACGAAATCTTGAATTTCTTATTTCATTAATTTAAAATAAAAGAAATTTGCATTGGGAACTTTCAACTATGACCCATATGTGAAGAATGAGTATACTAATATGATAACCTATCATCCAAAACAATCATTCACTGTACTGCATGTACTACCTTTTGAATTTTATCATTGTTTAAGAAGTAACATAATTTAAAAATATAATTCGAACAGAATTGTAGTTTTTTAAGATGATCTGTTATTCAAAATACTTCATAATGATATATATTAAAATATAACTATGGTGGAAGAATAAAAATCTTTGTTTTATTTTTTTATGCATTCTGATTTTATTGGTTTCAAAAAGATCTGTAAAGGTGCAGTTTTTAGCCATTCACTAAATAAAAAAAATAGTTTTTAATGTACTTCAGAAACAGTAGTTAGCATAGATTAACTTAAATAAAGTTTCTCCACGCAGACGAATTCATAACCATGCCGGTACCTTTGTGCAAGTCGGCAACTATTCAGTTAGATCTCTATGTGGACAACCCAGCATCTTGGTCAAACCAACCCCATATGCTTCACGTGTACAATTATTCTAGAGTGTACTTTAAGTATATGTCATTAATCCGTTCCAGATCTTTGCATACATGCTAAACTGCATTTGTACAGTAACACCGGAAAGCCAGGACTCTATTACCTGGCGTTCTCAAGGATCGCCCTTACATAGAATATCATCCTGGCTTCCAGAGGCTCTCCTCGGGAACACGATCCAAGCGGTGAAGACGAAGAGCCCCACAAAGTCGAAGAAAAAAGAATGTCAGTTAAAAGTCCAAAGTCGGAAAGTAATACGTCATGCAGCATCACCCGACTCCACCAATAAGAGAGTTTACCCTCGGAAAGCCAACGTAATCCAACCATATAGCTCCACCGCAGACAGATGAACGAACACGACAGTACCAGTACGGTTCCTGCCAAGTCCGAACCGACCTTAGAATTAACTAGGGCTCTAGTCGTGTGAAGTCAACTTATGTGTTCCCGTGGTTGAAACTACCTAAGTACAAATCCTAGCCAGTACTTTCCAGGAGTTCTCCTGAGTCAACCCCCGAGGGAAACTGCATTTGTACAAAACAAAATTTTCGAATATGCAATAAAGGGAAAATAATGGTAAATCTCGTCGACCACAAGAGATGGCGCCAAATCAAAACAGCCCTTTTACTAAAGAAAAAACGTTCTATTCTTTTTTTTTTTTTTCAAATTTATTATATTAACATTTATTTATATTTAATTTTTCATTAAAAATTCCCATTATTTTTTCCATAATATCGCCATATTGTGGCCATTAACACATTTTTTGAGGCCGGGAAGATTCCATAACTTTGGAAATATTCAACAGCGTGCTCTTCTGTACTAGACAGATCCCCAATTTTAATCATATTTTTTTTTCAAATTTTAACCATTTTTTTTTTTCGAAAATGCGTGATAGAGGGAAAAAAGGAGTCTCTCCTCAAGAAAAATAAATAACACGTGTAATCAAGGTTACACCATAGGTCATAGGTCATCTTCCTAAATCATGAGTGTTCGATCCGAAGATCTTTACTCATCCATAATCTCTTTTAACAATCCTAGAATGAAGTGAAAACTTGTCTAATCCGATAAAAGGAAAAACATCTGCACTTTAGTGCTGGAAACTTCCGGAACGGCGTATCTAACTCAGGCATATCTTGTGACGAAACGATAGCTATCTCATGGCGGAAAACAGAATCCAAGCTTTCTCTAGATAATATCCGGTGATAGCATTTCGAATGGCAGGCATATTAGTTGCAGCGTCCAATCGTAAGTTCAAGACGAATTTGCAAAGTCCAATACCATATTAACATACAAGTAACATACTAACTCAAAAAATGAAATTTGAAAAGAAATATTCAATTAAAAAATATACTATATACAGTATTTACATTATTTACATTCACCACTGTACATTATGATGTATTGTCCGTGGCCTTTTACATCTTTGTATTATAGTATAATCATAATCTCCAATCGATCTGACTGCGTTATTACTATGTTTATCACAATTCGAGAAGAAGTTATGTGAAGCTACCAGTATTTCAGAGTCCAGCGGCTTTATTTTCAAACTATTGTGTATTGTAGAGTTTCTAACAAACCAAGGCGCATCCGTAATAATACGCAAATACTTATTTTGGAGCCTTTGCAGAGCTTGTCTATTTGTTCTTGATGTAGCTGCCCATACCGGAGCTGCATATAACAAAATAGGCCGGATTGCTTGCAAATATAATATCTTTTTTGTATTTAAGTTTAACTTGGATTGTCGACCGAGCAGCGGGTAGATAGACATAAAAGCCTTTCTTGCCTTTTCTTTTATGTAATTTACATGAGGAGTAAATAATAATTTTTCGTCCAGAATTACGCCTAAGTACTTTACTGTATCAGAACTTGGAACTGGGTTGTCGTCGATTTTTATGCTTGTTACATATTTTCTATTGTATCTGAAGTTTACGACTTGCGATTTATTTGGGTTGATTTTAATTTTCCATGCCTTAAAGTATTCATTGATTAGGTTAATTGCCCTTTGTAATTTTTCTACTGCTTTATTTGGATTTATAGAACTGCAGAGAATAGCCGTATCATCGGCATAGCAGGCTAAAGTAGCGTCTGGAGGCTCCGGGATATCATTTATGTAAATACAAAATAATGTCGGTGAAATAAGGCTTCCTTGCGGTAAACCCGCTGATATGCCACTTGTGCAGGAAAGCGTATCTTTGATTTTTACCTGAAAAGTTCTATTCTCTAAATAACGAGCTATTAATGCAATAAGATAGGGCGGAAAATTGTAGTTCATCATTTTAATTAAGAGGCCCGCATGCCAAATTTTATCAAAGGCCTTTTCTATGTCTAGAAATAAGGCTGCAACCGATTCCTTTTTATTAAGATGTGAAGCAATTTTTTCAGTGAGTCTTGCAACTTGCTGTGTCGTAGAATGTCCAGTACGAAAGCCAAATTGAAAATTTTTGAAAATATTATTATTGTGAATATGTTCTTTTAGTCTTGAGATAATAACCTTTTCAAACAACTTCGCCAGCGCAGGCAGTAAACTAATCGGCCGGTATCCGCAGGTTCGTGTTCCGTCTTTGCCAGGTTTTTTGATAACTGTTATTATTGCGTGTTTCCAGATTGAAGGGAAATAATTTCTCCTGAGGCAGGCATTAAAAATTTTAGTAATAACTATAATGGCTTTTCTATCTAATAGTTTAATGGCTTTATTTCCTATTCCATCATACCCCGCTGCCTTTCTCGGGTTCAAATCTTTTATATGGTTTTTCACTTCATTTGGCGTAACCAGAGGACTGTTTCCTGGAATATTATTAGTAATAAAGTTCTGTACGTGATTAAAAATATTAATATCATTAGGGTGATCAAAAGGATTTACGGTAAATTGTTCTTCATAATCCTTTGCAAAAGTGTTCGCTATATCTTCCGCGTTATGATAAATACTATTATTATCTTTGATAGGGCCTATTATATTTTCTTCTCTTCGGAGGGCTTTGCTAATTTTCCAAACGGTGGCGTCCTTGTGAGATAAATTCTCTACAAAGTTTTCCCAAGCTTCTGATCTGTAATTCATCATCATAGTCTTGAGTTCTCTCGCACAGCGATTGAAGTTACTTTTATCTGTCGGGCTATTAGTTCTTTGAGCAATTTTTCTGAGTCTGTTTTTCTCTCGAATTTTCAGCCTAATAAAATTAGGCAGAGTGAGTTTCTCCTGGTTTGTAGCTGAATGCGCATTCTTCATCGCAAAGTGAATTTTGTTATTAAGTTTATTTATTTCTGTGTCGATATCCTCTATAGTATTTAGTGTCGTGGCCGTTTCTACACTGTTGTTAATAATATCTCGATATTTATTCCAGTTTATGTTGGTTTTAAGTGGAGGCAATCCATGTTTTAATCCGTATAAAGTAAATAATACAGGTAAATGGTCAGACATTAAATCATTTTCAACTTGTAGTAATGGTTGCTGCTTAATATCAATAGTGATCATTATATCTAGAATGTCCGAGTTTCGGTATGCGGAAGGAACATAGGTATGATCTATTGGTGCAAATAAATGCAAATTATTGTTATTTATATAATTTCCAAGCGTGACTCCGTCCTGATTGTTAACACGACAATTCCATAATGTGTTTTTACAATTTAGATCCCCCGCGATTATCGTGGGGTAGCCAAGTTGCACTATTGCGTCGAGATCTGCAGTATCCAGGTGCCTTGAGGGAGGTTTATATACCGAAATTAACAAAATATTTTGTCCGTTGCTGTTTAAAATGCATGCGCATGCTTCTATGCTATTTAGTGTAGGTAGAATAAATTGACAGCATTTAAGATATCGACGAGTGGCTATCGCGGTGCCTCCACCACGATTATGCATTCTATCCGATCTAAAAATGTCGAAATTAGCAAGTTTGAAAGAGTCCGTAATTTTTAAATGTGTTTCATTTAATAGTAGTATATCTAAGCTGTGCTTGTTGATAAAGTCCTTCAACTCAGTAATTTGGTGTTTGACTCCGTTACAGTTGAAATATACAAATTTTGCATAATTAATATGCCTGCCATTCCGTGCCATATTCGAGATATTGTGATTATTCATAACTATAATTATCGAACATCTTAATTGCCGTTAAGGCGACGTCTAACTTGCTCATTTGCGAGCTTGCATCTTTAAACTGTTGATATAGACTGTACATATTTTTAATAAAAGAATTAAAACTTTCTATATCATTGCAATTATTTTCGGAGGATTTTGGCCTCGTCTTATAATTAACTCTTTCACTTTTGTTAAAATTATTGGGTTTCGCTGCAGCGACTGCTGCGTACGATTTTCCTGTGTTTATCTCTTGCAGTTTGCTATTAGTTTTCTTACTTAATGTATCTGATTCATTACTGGAAGTTGCTGTATCGTTTTTGTTGCTAACCGTGATTTTCTTATTTTCAAAATGCTTGCGCGTATGTTTAAGATTGCCTGGTCTCTTAGGACAAAGCTCACTACATGCAGGATGATCCCCATTACATAATACGCACTTAGCAGAGTATTCGTCTTTATTTTTGTACGGGCAATCATGCGAGCGATGTGCTTCTGTGCATCTGACACAGCGCGGCTCATTATGGCATGCCGATTGAGTGTGCCCGTACCTCTGACAATTGAAACATTGTGTAGGTCCGGGCCTTCCTCGGTATGCTTTTACATTAATTTTGTGGTCAAATAAATACCTGATTTCCCATATCTTCTTCCCCTCGTCTGTACGGGGGGTTTCCGCATAAAAAATGGGAAGCTGTGTTGCAATGCCGTCGCGCATACGCGTGATCGGTTTAACTTTGATTACAGGAATTTTATTTATTTCTAATTCCTCCTTGATCTCATCTGCTTCATAATCGGTAGTTAATCCCTTTATTACTACCCTGTTACATTTGTCAGAATTTAACATGAACGTGTGAAATGGTATCCCTTCGCTTTCCAACTTTTGTTGAACTTTCCTATAATCATCGACAGTATTCAGTTTAATTACTGAATTTCCTGCCTCATTTTTTATTTCAAGTTTTTCTATAAGTAATCTTTCTTTAAGATCTTTCCTAAAGTCCTTCATATTAATAGCTTTAGTAATAACCAAGGGGGGAATTTTACCCGCGAATTTTTTAGGTTGCGAGAACGTTGGCGGTGGCGGTGCCGAATCGTCGTCCATTTTGTTTGCGCCAAGATTTTCTTCCTGCAGTGCGTTGAATTGATTTGTAGCCTTAAGCGGCGGATATTCGTCTTCGTCTGAGTTTGTTCTTTTACGTGCTCGTTTTGAAGTTGGAGCATTTTGCCATTCCGTATTTACTTTAGCGGGAACGATAGGAGGCTGACTCGTTATAGCTTTCGCTAACATTTCCATGCCATCTTCTCTATAAAGAATAGCCATATTCTTTTCATGTTCAGCGAGGAGCGCGTTCATCATTCTAGCAGTTTCCTCAGTACCATTACCCATATCCTGAATCCGTTTTAATTCTTCTATTTCGTCAGTTAATCTTAAATTATGACTAACCAAAGCCATTATCGATCCTGGTTTAAACTCGATTGATCCCGAGGGATCTGCCATTATTGAGAGTCACCTGTGCCCTGAGTTATCTCGTAAGAACACAGAGGAGAACAAGCGTAAAAAATTAGTACTCACCCAGTAACGGCCGAGTATCCAAAAGCGACGTGAATCAAAAGCGTAAATCCACGTGTATCCACAACAAAATGGCGCAGAACACTGAGCGAAGGAAAGCGCACCTTCACGCTCAATAGCTAGCGTCCGAATGAAGGTTACACCAAACCCAGAGTGTTTGAAGAAGACTTTTGTTGGGCGAAAAATCACGTAGTTTGGCGTCTTGGCAAAAATGGTCGAAGGGTTTTTAGGTAAGTACCAAAATAATTAATCCGTTTATCCTAGTGTTATTACTAAAAAATCCTACTGTTATTATTATAACACTGTTTAACATTAAAATGCACATGCAGTGGTGAAATGTACACTGTACAGTAAAAAAGCAAATGGTACTTGATATGATGCAAAAGAACTTTTTCAACACGCTCTAACGTCTTTAATCTTCGTTTGGTAATCGATTTCATCCACCTCCCAGTTGGCGCTGTTATAAAATATTTTATAGCAAAAAACCGACTACATTATAATTCGAATAATTAATAAAGCAAGTAAAGATTATCTAAATTCAATATCTTCCCCATAAATACATGTTTTGTACTTTTATCTTGCCCTTAATGGTACTTACGTAGAAACCCGTCGACCATTTTTGCCTGTTAAAGAAAAAAAAGCGCCAAACTACGCGATTTTTCGCCAAAAATGGAAAGGTCTTCTTTCAGACACGCTGGGTTTGGTGTAACCTTGAATACACGTGTTAGTTATTATTCTTGAGTAAAGACTCCTTTTTTTCCCTCTATCACGCATTATCGAAAAAAAAATTATTAAAATTTGGGACCTGGTTAGTACAGAAGAGCATGCTGTTAAATACAGTCAAATACCAAAAATCCGCCAACTCCCGAAATCCGCACTGCCTA
The DNA here is from genome assembly GCA_000611955.2 of Stegodyphus mimosarum. NCBI lineage: Eukaryota > Metazoa > Arthropoda > Arachnida > Araneae > Eresidae > Stegodyphus > Stegodyphus mimosarum. The sequence continues at coordinate 560,455 of KK120327.1, forward strand.
TCAAAATATAAACATTGAGTTTATAGGTTCCAGAAACCGCAGAATGGAGAATGAAATACCGAAGAAAAAATATTTATCCAATAATGATGTCATAATTACCGAATAATAATGATTCCGTGTTAGAGGCAGAAAAAACGATCTTAGCCCAGAAGAGGTTTTCAGTGTGGATGATGTGTTCAGATGAGACAACACTGGCATATCAGATAACTGATGATGAAATCATTGGCTCTGTTTTGAACTCACCACAGCAAGAAAACGATTCCGACACCGACACAGGTAATGAATTTGATAGGAGTGAGAAAATATCTTTTAATGAGGGTTTGGAACATGGGAAATAATACCTAAAATATTTAGAACAACAGAGCTGTGTCACAGAGCAAGATTATGACCCTGTAGAATTTTTTTTAAAACAAACTTACTCTGGAGTACCTAAAGTTTTAAAACAAACCTTTATCAGAAAAATGTTTGAAACAAGTAAAAAAAAATTAAATAATTTATGCTTTATTAGTGTCCCTTATTTTTACACGTCTGTATTGCATATGTCCTTAATGCTTTAAAATATTCCTGTAATCACTAACGAATAGTATAATAAATATATACATATCTATAATAATTTAAGGAATGTAATAAAATAATGTATATTATTGTACATGATAATTTAAGTAAATCTATCTAATATGCCTTATTTATTTTGCACTTTTAGTCTGAATATTATGATTTGGCTTTTCTGTCCTGAAATCCGCAAAATCCTAAAATCCGCACAACCTCTGGCCCCAAGCATTTCGGATTTCTGGACTTCTACTGTATTTCCAAAGTTATAGAATCTTACCGGCCTCAAAAAAATCTATTAATGGCCACGATATGGCGCTTTATTTAAAAACCGAAAAGCAATGGCGCTGCAACGTTGAGGCTTGTGCTAAGCGAGTGTCATTTCGAAAGGGAACGTGGCCCGAGGGTTCTACTACTTCATTTTTGACTGCACTCCGATTTATTTATAGATTATTATAGATTGTTTACAATATAATAATTTTGAAAGGAAAATAAGAATAGAACGTCTTTTCTTGTATTTAGTAAATATTTTTTGTTTGTTTGGCGCGATTGGCGCCGTCTCTTTTGGTCGACGGGATTTTCCGTAAGTACCCAATTGATTAATTAATATTTGTTGGCGCGGTGAAACCGGTTTTGAAAATGTCGGTGGGCAGCGAACTTGTTAAAGATTTTGTTGATTAGTTTTTAATTGTTACGCGCTGGATAAAATAGTATGCAATAAGCGAAACTGTATTTATATAAAATACCAGAAAGGATTCTTCAGTTCTCTTATCTCTTATCTTATTTAATTCCTGTAGAGAGAGTAAGCTCTTCTCTATTACTGGCAAGAGATAACCCAATAGTACTTCTGAACTAGGTTATGACTCAGCTTCCCACTCTAAATGGTAATGCGTCGCATATGAAACCATTTCGCTCAAGTAATAATCTCGAGGTCTCCAGACTCATTATTTTCAGCCGGAACGAAATTTAAGGAAGTTGAATTCATTCCTTTGGCATGGGAAAGATTTCCTTGAATGTGAAATAAGCTGCAAATCTAGAATGATTTTCTGATCCAAAGGAAACTATAATAAAAATTTTATCATTTCGATAGTTGTAGGTTTTTTAATATATTACTCACAGGTTTATGAGAGATGCTGGTACCTATATTTAATATTGGTATGCGGAAATATATCTATTTTCACTGTCGGAAAACATTTCACAAGATAAAGATATCACTAATTTCCATTTTGTTCCTGCTTCAGAGCAGAATTAATGAGTCATGCCAACAAATGAGACATATTATTTACTCGTATTTTTTTTTTTATTTTTTTTTTTTTTCATTTTAGTATGCTCTTGATTTTTAGAATTATTCAACCATCTCACTTGATAATTTTCGCGTTAGATGATCAGCAACTGCTAATAGAAACGCTTGTTTTGAACCAAATTCTAAAAATGGAAATATAGCAATAGAAAAATATAGTAAATATTCTGTCAGATACTATAACAAACAAAAAGGAAATTCGCTAAAACGAAAATAGCAATCTCGGGTAGCATATTACGCCCACAAGAAAATTTGGTACTTCTTTTGTTATAGCGGCCCCCAAGATTGGATCGCCCACCAGCGGCCGAGTGATAAATTCGCTGAACACTGGTAGTTTCGACCTGAGTTCGATTCCACGCGAACGGACTGGCACCATGGGTGTTTTCGTTGATTTCCCCATATGTAACATATATACTGTTACGGATTTTGTATTTATTTAGCTATTTTTTGGTAGAAGTGTAATTAAATTGGTTCATTTCCCCGTGCAGTGCTGCGCACGACGAGTTTTAAGAGAAAGCGATGCCGAAAAAGTAAAAATACAGGAGTATGAGCATTTTACATTTTAATAAATAGATATCTCGTAATCAAATTCGCTAAAACAACCTTGCATTTGGCGTACATTCACTAAAAACAATCGATTTCGAGGGCAGCTACAGGTCCCTCCTCATCAGGAGAACAAAATATCTAGAAAGGGAAAGAAAGATTTAGTGAATGTACGCCAAATGCAAGCTTGTTTTACCGAATTTGATTATCACATTGGCGTGTTTCTCTTCTATTGTAGATATCTCATAATTGTACTTGTTTTGCTATTCATAAAAATCGAGAAAATATATTTTACCTGAATGTTCTCGTGCTTGATTAAAAAGCTTATAAAAGACGGATTAAAACATCTCATCTCAGTTGTTTATGAGTTGTTCACTTACTGCTGTTATTGATTGTAGCGAATTCGCGGTGAGATCGGATTAGCTTTCTCTGTGCATTGAATTGAGCTTTATTTAACATTTTCAGTAGTTTAAAATATAACTACTGTGAGATACTGTGATACTGCACGAATATCTCAGAAATTCTCAACATTTTGTTTTATTTCTTGGGATAGAAATAAATTTTATTAGCTTTTCATCGACTTGTGCATTCAATCCATTACGAACCTGTACGCACTCAACAATACGAACCAGTTTCCCTTAGAACGTCCTTCACGAAGGAATTCCTTCCGTTAGGCAGATAGCCTTAGTGTGCTTTGCCATAAATAGCTAAACCTAAAAGAAGACAATCGCCAATCCGAGATATCTCGCCAAAATCTGGCGGTTTTTATACCTAGCCACGTAATCGTATATTAGCACCGTGTTGCATTTTTGCTCTCGCCGCGTATTCCTACATGATTCATTTTGATGAGGTTTTTCGAAGTAGCGTTGTTTATTTAAAAAAATACTCATTGATATTTTGCGTGAACAGGACGTTAACAATATTTAATTTACCAAGTAATGAGGTGTTTGCAATATCATTTTTTCAAGAAAGAGGATTTTATCTAACAGAGGAGTATGTGAAAATTGTCACAGCGTGAAACTTTGTGCTGAAGACGAAACTTTTGGAGGTGCAATGTTAAATATTGCAAAAAGAAGGGCCTCCGTGTTAGATATTAGTTTAACGGTTCCAGAAAATCGTTCGTCACTTCTGTTGGATGTTTGTATTTTTGGGCAGGGAAGCTGGTGCTCATGAAGTGGTGTCACAAACAACTTAATATGTGCGAAAGTGCGGCAGTTGACTGGAACAATTGCATGAGATAAAATAATAATAATAATAAGGATAAGGATTCTTAAAAATATTCTTAGGAAACGACATGTGAGTATTATTGTTATTATTAGTACAAAGGGGCTTTGTCCCTGAAGGACTATTCTTTTCATTTTGGCATTTTGCGTTGATTCACTATAAATGCCTGATTCACTTTTCAAATTGTTGCCACCAAACGTTATCGCCCTGTATTATATTTAAGGAAATTAAATAATGAAGAATCTGCATAAATGTATGTTTGTTTCTGGCATTGTGGTACAATAACGGTACCTAGAGCCATCCGATTTTGAATAACGTTTGTTTCCACCTGAATATGGAATTTGCTTTATTATCGATTTCATATTTTGTAAAACTTTAAAGAATTTTTGATGAACAAACTCAAACGATTTAAAAGCGAGCAATGGCAACACTCTGCGAAGGAAAAAAAAAAAAAAAAAACCTTTTTGTCTCAAGCGCGCGGAACTGTGTATCAGAAATTCTGAAGATAAGACTCATTTTAAAATTATTTTGCGATATTGCTGTTGAACTGAATTTTATGGTTTAA
>KK120328.1:8082-60133 GCA_000611955.2 Stegodyphus mimosarum
CTACGTTTATTTTTGAAGAAAAACTTTAATTCGAACATTTTAAAATTATATTACAGTTTTGCTTCTTTTTTGTTCGCAAAACCATCCATGACATTTTAATGGTCTATTTGATTGCTGTTGCTGTTATACAAATAGTAAAGAAAGGTTCCATAAATGCAAAATATAATTTATAGTTCTTAAATAATTTTTATTCAGAAAACGCTTCTTTCAACTCACAGCTAGCAACTGGCAAGAAAGTTCAAAATGGTATTATAATATTTGGAACTTTGTTCTGGAGGTTGAGTTTTAGAATAAACTGCAAAAATTCAAAAGAACAGACCTTCCACGTTCCTATTTCGATTTCTCTAGCAAAACGGAAATAAAACTGTGGACGAATAAAACGAGAAATTGTATCACCGTGATCATAATTAAGAAAATAAAAAAAATAGAATAAAAGGTAATAAAAAGTAGGTAAATAAAAAAAGGTATAAGATGTAGTCTTTGAGTACTTTATTTACAGTAAAACTCTTTTCCTTTTAGTTTAAATAAATTAAGTTATAAATTTAATGGCAGTTTATAATATAATTATTCTTCTACTGCCTCGACCATTCAACTGACTAACCCCTATAAAATGCCAGAAAATGTGCTGCTTGGGGCGAACTGCCCCTTTTCTCTCTCCACTGCTAGAATCGGCCTTTTCTGATTTCTCACAACGCTAACGAACGAGCTACGCAAAGATCAAGTGTTAAACGAGAAAACGATACTCGTCATCATAGCCGTGGCTGTTTATTGCATATTTTCATGCTCTGAGAAAGCGATTTTTTTCGGAAGTGTTTTAATGCAAAGCTGTAACTTGTGAAAAATAACAAAATGTCGGTTCGTTGAACTTGTAACAATAATACCTCGGAGGGGAGATGAAAAAAGAAATTAAAAATGATGGAGGAATATAAAACGTAACGATCGCATACAAATTGGTCCGTTCTCAACAATTAAACTTGCCTTCTAATAAAATGCCATTTTACACAATGGACTTTCGGTTAAACAAAGCCTGTCGTGTTCTTTGACTTGATGGAGATCGCCGTTCGAGACTTCGAGATCAATCGCCCGTCAAAATCGTGTACGTCAGAAATTAGTAAAATAAAAAGTATTTGCCCGCGGGTAACTGCGACCGCCGGAAGAGCAAAAAGTCGTTCTTTTAAACTTACGTAAATGTTTTGGAGTAATACGCTGTAAAGTTTAATGAAAGCGATGAATCGTAGGAAGTCATAATGCAATATTTAAGAAATATTGACGTTAGGAAGTGTTTGTATTTTATTCTTTATATTTCCCGGTCCGTTACTTTGCGCTACATTAACAGGGCATTTATCATTTTAGTCGCCTTCTCACTGATGCTATCCAACGCGGTGAAATATCTTTACTTTATTATCCACTTACCTTTTAATTTATAGTAGGAGCTTGCAGCTGCCTAAGATATTTAATGAGAAAAAATTAATCAAATTTGCACTAAACATAAAAAAATAGAAAAGTTTTCACATTTTATATTACGCCCAAATGGGAGTTTTTTTAACGGTTTGTGTGTTACCTTAATTTATTAAATATACTATTCTTCGCACTTGAACGATAAAATTCAATTCAACAGCAATATCGCAAAATAATTTTTAAACGAACATATCTTTAGAATTTCCGATACACAGTCTCGTGCGCTGGAGATAATTTTTTTCCCCGCACAGTGTTGCCATTGCTCGCTTTGAAATCGTTGAGTTTGTTAATTAAAAATTCGTTAAAGTGGTACACCATATGAAATCGGTAATAAAATAAATTCCAAATTCCAAATTTGGGCTCTCAGATGCCCATATTCGGAAGAGGATTACGTTATTCAAAATTTGATGGCTCTAGGTATCATTGTTTTATCACAATGCGAGAAACATAAATACATTTATGCAGATTCTCCATTATTTAATTTCTTTAAATATAACGCAGGGCGATAATATTTGGTGGCAACAGTTTGAAAAGTGATACAGACATTTACAGTGAATCGACGCAAAATTCGAGTCTCTTGCCATTCGAAAACATGTATGATATTAATCTTTCAAATTTAATCTGTCTGTTACTGATAAACAAACTAAAAAGAAATATATGCAGTTCTTCAAAATATATTTTTTTTACTTTTGAATCGGATGGATTGGAATAAAAATATACTACATTCGTGACGCATCTAATTAAAAATGAAATATTATATTTGCAGAAGTGCATTTTATATTCTTTCACTTTTCAAAAGTACAGAAGCTATGAAACGTTAGTCCAATGTTAGTCTCAATATATATTCTTCTAAAATCCTGTAAAATGTTTCACTATTCCACCTGGAACATTTCTACGGATAATCTCTACTATAAACTATATTGAACTTTAAAAGAGCATTTTTATGCGATCTTTAAAACACGAAGATTTTCAGAATTTTTTTTGAAAATTAGTATTATTATTTAACACGTAACAGAAAATTTGTCATCTTTAAAGTCTCAGACAGTGATCTGAAACCTTCAAAAAGCAACTTTCTCCCTCTCCCTCTGTTAATATATTTTTTTATTTTATTAAACATATGCAATGAAACCTCTGTCGGGCAAAATAAAGCGTATTGCCACACGAGGAAAATGTTTGTTGCAAACTTCGTGGGTTGATTATCAAGTGAACAAATGCACAGTTACGTTAGATTTAATGAATACTTGAAACTTTTTAATGAAACAGCACGTAAGTCTCCTCGTGAGAATATTATGATGAAATATTATAACAAAATTTTCCCCTACTTTTCGGCATTTTTATTAACATTTCCTTTAAACGTTCAACTAGATGCTTATGCAGCTAGCCGCCTAAAATAATTATTGTAAAAAAAAGGAAAAATATATAAAAACTTATAAAATAAAATCACTTCTAATAGAAATCTGGGATGGACACCAAACTGTACGCCCTAACTCATACACATTTCTTGTTGCACTTCATCTAAACCTATTTTTTCGAATTATTTTAACTTAATTAAACGATTCTGCAAGGCAAGTTAAAAATGACATAAAAAACTGCAAATTTTGAAATTAAATATCCCGGCTTGATTTTATCATACAGGAGTCAAATTTCTTATAATTTTATTTTTTCCTAACAGTATAAAAGATTTCCTAATGTAAGTGTAGAAACCGAGAGACCGCATTAAAAGTTGAGTTTCGTTATTTGTCGAAAAATAATTTTTTTAAAATTTGACCTTGCCCAAATTGTTGTGTCATAGAGCATAAAAATAACAACCTTAATAAGTCCCATTGTGCGACGTTAAAATCTGAATCCTTTTAGATTTTCTCTCTTTTATTAATTTTTAATGAAATTTTAATGCTAAATTCTTGAAAATTTTAGAGTATATTCGGAAATCTTCTAAAATCCTTAGACTGCAATTCACTTCTCATTATTCTTCTGTTGGGAACAAAAATTTCGTAGTAGAAACGCTTTTATAAACACTAAAATATTACTTTAAAGATTTTTCTGCTGCATTATGTGATGTTTCTTTTCTCATAGAATTCCGCAGAAACTTACTAGGGGCCCGGGGACCACAACTTGCAAAGCGCCCATTAATTCACTTCCTTACTCGTCATCCATTGATAGTTCCTCCTGATGTTATCCAATGTTTCGTCTCCCTTCGCTGCTAATGGGATTTTTAACATCGAGTCGTCTGCAAGTATCTAGGTGGCCAGATCCGCAAGTCCATCGCGTGAATTATCCGCCGTATCTAACAAGCAGCCGGGTTATTTACCGATAAATGACCGGTGTCGACATCAGGCGGACTCCGTGCTGGTCAACCATTATCAAGCCCATTCCTAAGGTTCCTAAACGATCGCCAGAGGTTAAACTTGATTCTCTTCTGTCGATTCAAAAACAGGAAAAGAAATTGATTCCGAGAATTTATTATGAAGAAGGTACGATGTAGAATTTTCATGTTCATATTCTTTCATCTACAAGAAGAATATCTTTAGAGTATCATCGTTATATCATTAATAAAATGAAACTAAATTTAATTTCGCTTTTGTGAAATGCAACGCTATAACATAAGATAGGCAAAACACTTTTTTCGCTCACTTTTTCTTTGCAGTCAAACTCCTTAATATCAAATTATTCTCTTTCTTTTAATTTCACATTTGTATATAATAACCGTAAAAACAAATAGCTCATACATTTTCCTGTCCCTTTTTTGCAGATTATTATCTTACCAATTATACAATTCCTTTCCGTTTGTGTCAGAAATCAAATTGAACTTTATTTTCTGTTTCTAAATGGTAACATTATAAATAAAAATGGCATTTTTTCAGAAGTAGAGAGTTTAAAAATATTTTCCGAGGGTCTCACACCCTTCTCCCCTACTACCAAACCACACGACCCCGCCGTATGTTTAAAGTGTTCCCATGCCGCAAAGACACTATACATTTATAAGCATCCCGGTCTTCTCCAGGATTCGAACCCAGACCCTTCGATACTGTAGGCTCGCCTAGCCACTTACCGTGTGGGAGGCTCAATATATAGTCAAAATCTGAAATGTTATCCTCGATCGTATACGAGTTTTAAATACCAAATTTCAGAAATTATGCGTTAAATAATTATAGATTTTGTTTTCACAAACATCTCTTCAGAGCTTCAAATAAATCACTTCCATTTTAGCCATAATCTAATACGTTATTTTCATTGATATAAAAGTCTTAAATACAGAAATTGAAAAGCTTTGGATTATGTTTTAACATAGATTTTCGTTAAAACTATTACCGGCTTCAAAGAAAATACCACTTTTTGTTGTCAAAGTTTACCCAAAATCTAATCAGCTCTTATATGAATGCAAAAAGCATAAATATGGAAAGCAAAAAAGGTTTTAGAGGTCTAATATAAGATTTATCATGGACGAAAAAATCGTCTCACACATACACGCAGACAGACATAATGGTAAAAAGAGTCAAAACATGTCATGGGGGTGCTAATTCGTGCTTATTCACTTATACTCACTATGCAATTTTTGTACTCAAAACATTACTTCCGTTACCTATCTATTGTCGTAAATATTTGTAAACGTTTTAATCTTTTTTGTATTTTCTGCATTGTTTTAGAATTTTGCATTATTTTTTACATTTATTATATTTGTTGATTGTTTTTAGAATGGCGGCTGTATGGTTTTTTCCAAAATGGAGTTGGCCACATTTGTAGATTTATTGGCAATTTGGCGATTTTCTGGAAGGTTCGCGAAAACCATTTTCGAAGCCCTACTACCGATTCTTCCAGAAGTTTCCAAAACCGATGCTGCAAAAACACGGGGTTCCATAGAACTGCGTTCTGCTTGAGTTATTTCCAGTCGTTATTGTACCGCGTATACTATTTATTGTGCCTGTTTTCCTACTAAGTTGTTCATTTCTTCCTGCTTATCTGGACTTGGTATTTAAAGAAACAGCAGCGATGCCGTAGCTCTTACCATTGTATAGGACGTTGGGAGCTAAAATAGCTTTTAACTATTTTTTCAAGTTTGTTATTTAATCTATGAAGAGCACCCCCTAATCTTCTATAGATAAAATGCTCTCTGTTACATGAAACTACTTCTCATATTAATTCCTCGCATATGTTTCCTCTTAGCTGTTTAGAGCCAGGTTCTAAAAATTTTTTTAAATATTTGTGTAATTTTTTCCTTCCTCAATGCTTTTAGAGAACAAACTCCCCTAAATTTTAAAATGGATTCGTTCATACAGTGATGGTTTTCGTTTTACTAATGAAGACGAACCCTCGCAAACAGCCTGTGAACGTCCTGCCGAACCTTTCCTTTCTAATTGCTGAACTTTTTGCAAACCTAATTCAAAACCCGAGCCATCACAGTGAAGCAAACACGAACCGACCGTCAGTCTACGATTTCGTCGAGTTGGCAGCTCATTCAGCTTCTCTAATTACTTATGAATGATTTGAGGCCCAAGGAGGAGCAGAGGCAAGAGTAAGAACGGGCAAGATTCAATTTCAGAAATAATGATACTGTTGCATGCTTGCTTCCGTAATAGGCTGAATGCACAAGTCCGGTAATAGGTTAACAAAAATTTATTTTATCAAAACAAATATTTCCAGAGCTCTGGAATGTTCCACAGAAATATTCGTACAAATGTTCACAGTATCACACAGTAATAATCAGTAGTTACACTTGAAACTGCTTAGAATGTTAAACACAACGCCATGCAAAGTGCATCTAAAGAGAAAGCTAATCCGATCTCACGCTGAACTCGCAACATTAACAACAGCAACTACCTAAACAACTGAGCTTAGATGCTCTCTCTTCGCTCTTAAATTGATTTACATCGGCCGCGCGAGATATTTCTAGAATTTTCTGCCTTGGAAATTACGGGAAAGCAATCAGAGGATGAAATTACGGTTACAGCTACCATAGTGGTCAATTACGTTTATTCGATTTCAATAAAAATTACCGAGATATCCGTTTACTCAATGTTAAATGCACGTGCCCTGTATTCTTACTTTTCCGGCATAGCTTTCTCTTAGAATTTGTCTCGCGGCGCATTTGCACAAGGAAAATACAACTATAATTCTACTAAAATTACCTTTCTAAATACAAAATTCGTAATAATACCTTATAAGATATTGTAATATTAATATTACAATGTATTCTTGCTGGAAGTTACTTGTAGTTTATCTAAGAGTGTTTTCCATTTGTTATGGTCTTACTACAACCTCGTCCTTCAGAAATTAAATTATTCGCATGACACTTACGATTAAGAAATATTCCCATTTCGATTTTCGAATGGTAATGGGGTAAAATGGGATGGAAAATACGCGAGAAAATACGGTATATTATGCTTTAAATTTTAAAATTAAAAATAGGAAATAGCAACTTTGGGATTCTTTATCCTGCCCATTATTTTATACATCTTCAATGTACAGGCCACACTTTTATTGTTTATGTGAACAGATTGAAAGCTTATGATAAAAAATCGTCTAAATGGCTCTTCGACAGCGAACAAAGTGGATATTTTCAATGAAGTATAATAGCCGAAATCTTAAACGATTATAATACTTCCTTTACTTCTAACAAGGAAGGAAAAATGTGAAACCACGATTTTCTTGTTCGGCCTATACTCATTTTTGCTGCACTTCATTCAACTTATTTCCTCGAATTCTAACTTAATTATCCAATTAAACACGTAAAAGTAAGGGCACGAACCGAGTGATAAAACATGTTTTATTATATTTAGTACAGCAGAAACCAACTAATAATAATAATAAAAAATTACAGACAACGATCGTCTTTAAAGAAGGTGTTCGAAATTACGACCCCTGACCTTGATGCAGAGCTCACATCTTCGGTGCATGGAAGATGCCTGAAGGTGCATTATGCTACATCTCGGTTAGGGTCGTAATTTCGAACACCTTGTTTGATGACGGTTATCTGCTTTTGTTCTTATTTCTTGGTTTCTACTGCACGAAGTTAATAAACATTATTCTCACCTTGTTCGTGTCTTTCCTTTCTCGCGTTTTGTGGCATCAGTACCGCGCCATGAACGCGTTTTCGACCATGCATTGCTATGTATATTTCCATCGTCTAGGTGTACTCTATCTCTCCTGAAAGTTTGTAAACGATCTGCTGAAACACCCTAAAAGGTATTTCTTCCGCCTTCTTAGCATGCCTTCGCGGTGTAGTGGTCAGCACACTCGGCGTGTATTCGAGAGGTCTCTGGTTCGAATCCCGGCGAGAGCCTAGCTCATTTTTCACGTCTCCTGCTTCGAAATAACGTAATGTCTCTATAATCCTTATGTACAAATGATGGCAGATCTATAAACATTAGCTTATCATTGTTCTTTGCTATAAATGCTCACATAACTAAATCGAATTAAGATAGGCCAATAATTGTTTTATTTTTGGTTTAAACCAGACCATTTTTTGCTCAAACCGGGAGTTTTGAGAAAATACTCAAAACAAAAACCTACTCGGATAAGTACCTATAGTTGAAAGTCTAAATAAAATTGTTGTTAACAAAAGCAGCAGAGTGTTAAAAGAAATTTTTAATAGCTCAACTTAATATATTATATTATTAAGAAGCTATTAGTATTTTTTACTAGTGTAAACTTTCTTTAAAAATTCTTAAAAGCACAGTTTGTTGCAGCAAACACACAGTTTCGTTTTATAATTTTAGAAATTAAATTAGTTTAGAGTACATACAGCACGAAATGATCGCGAATGACGACTAGCAATTTGAACTCAATATGTGCAACACTGAGGTGGCCACTGGAAGGTTCAGCGTTACCAATACTATGTAAGGTTTATCCTAATTTTATTAACAGTTATTTTAAGTTTATGCATCTTTCCTATCTATTCTAGTTTCAGCTTACAATTTCCTACCAGAACATAATTTCAGAAACGCAGTGAATGCAAATGAGTAAAGAGTAGTATTTAAGTGGATGTTTCACCGACTTCGGGGCCTGAGTTCCTGAGTAGCGCGCGTTTGCCTTTTGGATACGTCTCTCTTAGCTATTGCAACGCTCGGCCATACTTTAGGCCCTTGTTTGGCTCCGCCGACTGAATTAAGATTTAGGGGCCAACTACTCAGAATCTTGATAGCTTCGGCTAGACCTTTCAGTTAGCTTTAGTTAAGCTTAGTTTAATTTTACATTCATTTAAGTTCAGGCCCAAGTGGAGGCTTTACTGCACTTTCCAAGTATCATATTTATTCTGAGAAATAAAGGGTAGTTAACCCTTCTTAAGTTTTACGTCTCTGTTAACACACTTAAGCGATTATTCGCTTATTAATGTTTCTGGAGTTTAAGGATTGAACACTGAATTAAAGAAGTAAAATCCCACAACTAAATGAAACGGTTTTAGTGGCACTCGCGCACATGACACTTACGATTAAGAAATATTCATAGCTAGATGCAGTGGCGTGCGGTAGGTTTTCATGCAGGGTGTACAATAATAATGATAAAACCATAAAAATGTACATTAAACACTTCTTTAATTTTTGTATTATTCATTTGTACACAAAATCTATACGTCTATCCGTATTACTAACAAAATCATCAATTACATGATCATAAAACTCTGGTTTTGACTTTAATAAGTGTAACATTTCTTTTTCTATTGTTGTTAGAGATAAATTGCTTAATCTATCCTGGCTCATTGTATTGCGTGCATAATTGTTTACTCTTTTCAATGCTGAAAATGATCTCTCCACCGAAGCAATTGAAATTGGAATTGTACAAATTAAATGTGCCAATTTATTTACTTCGCTTAGGGCATCTGTCAAATCATTCAGCATTATATGCTGAATAAGTTTCGATAAATTCATTTCGTGGTATGACTCACTACGATAAAGAACTCATAATTCATTGGTTAGCTTTACAAAATCGAAATGTTTTGCATAAGCGTTCTTTAACGAATTAAGGCATTCATCCGGAAATTTACTTTGATATTTCTTAAAAAAACTGAAATTCAATAGTTCAAAAAATTTGAGAGAATTTAATTTTTTAAAACGGAAATCTAACTGACAATAAATAGTGTCTATTATTTCATAATATAAATTTTTAAAATGTTGATCTTGGTCTACACTTGAGTTTTGTAAATTTACACGACGTTTTTTTAAATTTGGGGGACCCACTACAGAAATAGTCTCTTCATAAACTTCACCAAATGCAACTGAAGTTCGCATATTTTGAACTGCATCTTTTACTTCCTCTACGTTTTGACTAGAATATGCTATATCTAAGTTAGTTTTTTGTAAAATATCAAATAGAGCATCAGTATTAACTAAACACTTTGGCAAAATTATTTAGGAGAAAATTACCGTTAAATTCTTCAAAAAACATGTGATAACTCTTTGCAATATTAATTGTATCGTTATCCCAGCCTTCTGGATTCTCAATAATATTTTCAAATAAATCAGATAGCCTTTCGCTTTTTATGGTATTTACCAAGATTTCTTTTTGTAGACACCGAAAAAAATGAGGCTATGCCAGAAATTGCTGCAAAAATAATTTACAATCTTTTATAAACAATACAGATTGCGACAGAACTAAATTAAGTACATGTGCGCAACAATGCACAAACATAGCTTCTGGGAAAATGTCTTTTACTTATTTCTGCGTCCCATTCAACGCTCCTGCCATGACTGCCGCCCCATCATCGTACGTTTGAGCAATCAGTTTATTCTCACACCCCCAACTCAAAATCGTTTCTTGCACAACATTACACAAAGCTTCCGCTGAACGATCACCACTAACATCTTTAAAAAACAAAAATCTTTCCACTGGTTGACTACAATTATTAACATATCGTAGCACAAGCCATAATTGCGATTTGTGAGATATGTCAGATGTTTCATCCAGCATAATAACAACGAATGGCGTTTCTTTTACCTCATTTCTAATTTCTGAAATTACAATATTTTTTATCGATGTAATAATATCATTTTGTATTCTATTAGAGGTTCCAGAAAATACATTTGCAGTCTTTAGATGGGTTGCTAAAAGGTCATCCTATTTACTAATTAAAGTTAATAATTCTATATAATTTCCTCCATTAAGGGAATTTATATTCTCATTGTGTCCACGAAATGCATCTTCTTGTTTTGTTAAGTAACAAACTACATCTATTAATCTCTTGAGAATATTTCTATTTCTTGTTACTTTTTCACTGTATTGAACAATTGATGAAGTCTTAACATGAAATCTATCCTGGCGGTACCAAATGTTTTTAATAGTATTACGGCATTTATGTGAGATTATCTTTTTTCATGTTTCTTTGCAGAAGACGATTTAAATCACTATAGCCTTGTTTTGTCCAAATATTCTCATCCTTTTCAATTACAACAAAAAGTAAACATGGGCAACAGTATAACTTATTCAATTCACTTCAACCGGTTAACCATTTAAATTTTTCATACATGGATTTTTGAAAATGTCGTACACACTGTTGTGCTTTAATCTTAACGTTTAGCAATAGGATAATATTCGGCATCGATCTACTTAATTTAACTATTTCGTTTTTTGTAGTAACGTCTCGTGTCGAAAATGGATTTTCCAATAAATCTTTAATTATTGAGACATCTGAGTTCTCCATTCTGAAATGGGTTATTTATTATGAATATAAATTTAAAGAATACAATAAATAAAATATTTACCTACGAGTAGTCGAGGAATAACTATAAAAACAGCTGAACTTATGAGAATTCTACTAGCACTGAAGCAAAAATCATGTCTTGTGTTGTATGGTGTCATATCGGAGGCGAAAAAGCAGCGCTTTGGGCTTCCACGAAAAACTTATATTTTCAGCAAACGTAGCACCACATACCGCCAGCCGCTGCGGTGCCTCATCATCAGCCTGATGACATAAGGCTGCTCATTGGTGCCGACAAACCGAGCGTCTATTCCACGTGCAGAGGATTTCACTGTATTGGCACAATAGAACGAAGTGTTTCTTGTTCGGTCAGTGGATTAAATTATAATTATTAATTGTTTTTAACATACGGAAATCATATATTCTGCGAAAAACATCTTGACAATTTTTAAAAACAAAACCAGGGATATGGTGTTACAGATATAACTTATATAATGTTTGTAAGACATAACGAATAGTAAAATTTGGACGTTCTGTTAAAATTCGTTTCTTTTTTGTCTAACAAAACAAAATTGTTTTTCAGCGAATTATTTCTATAAATATAATACATCACCTAAATTACTTTACCACACTAAAACATTTCCCTTTATATTGATGAAATACTTCTTTTATATTTCCATAAAAACAAAATCTTACAATATATAAATTTAAACATTAACCGTCTGCAAAATCGTATGTCCAGTTAATCAGTTAAAAAACCTAAAGCGCTTCAGCACGTAAGTCCCCGCTCTAATTCAACGCTTAATAAACCGTACCTTCGGATGATTCTGAATGCCAATTGCGGGGAAAATAGCTGCACTTGCCTCAGTGCTATAGTATGTTGTGCTTCTCCAGTAGCCCATACATATAAAGCGTGATTTTCTATTAGTGCGCAGTGCGTACACATCAAAACTTCCTATGTTCATTTGCTTTTGAACGCGCTACGTGATGCAGCACCTAGTACGGCACGCACATACTGCGGGAATACAAGCAAGCAAATCAACATAATAGTTGAATATATTACAAATAATATTTATTATACACCATATAAAGATAGGTAGACATAGGTGCAGAAAATTATTGTCTCATAATTTTGCCAGGGTGTGCAGTGCACACCCTGCACATATGGACTGCACATCACTGGCTAGATAGCTATCTTCTACAGTTTAGCGCCAGGTCCACACAAAATATCTTCTTGATTATCTTTCGATAACTTGGAACTATCTTCGATAACTCGGAATAACTTGGATTATTAATCTGCTTTATAAAATTTTGAGCTAATAGACTGCATAAACATCGATTTGAAGAAAATGCTTATGTTATACATGTGTTAACATGCACAGAATGTACTCTTAAAAGTCAAAATTTCTCCAAAATACAACCCATTTTAAAGCTCAGTATCTTTACAACTGGTTTTTGAGCGTGCAATTATATATCATATATTCTAATACGTATTGCGTGCAACATTATGTAAACAAATCAGTATTTTTAACTGATTTTTAGCCCAAAAGAGGCTATTAGTCTCGAAATGAAGTTTTGCGTTGATTCATTATAAACGGCGTATCACTTTTCAATCTGTTGCCACCAACTATTATCACCCTGTATTATTTCAAAGAAATTAAATAATGAAGAATCTGTATGTATGTATGTAATGTTTCTCACATTGTGAGAAAACGACAGTATCTAGAGCCATCCAATCTCTACATATAATGTGTGTGTGTGTGTGTGTGTGTGTGTGTGTGTGTGTGCGCGCGCGTGCGTGCGTGCGTGTGTGTGTGTGTGTGAGCTTAACACCTTTTCAGCGGAATTTTTTAAAAAAAAACTTATTTTAAAAAATGTGCTGTTGTACTTTTCAGCGGAATTTTTTTTTAAAAAACTTATTTTAAAAAATGTGCTGTTGTTTATTTTCCTTTGATTTTTGGACACGTTGAACTTTAATCCTTTCGACTCCTTTTAAAAAAGGAATTTTGGAAAAATAATAATATTTTGTATTTTTAAAAAAATTTTAAATGTAGCTTCCGAATACACTAATCACATCTCAGATATTTTAAAATGTAGTTTTGGCAACAATTTTCCTTTCTTATTGCTGTTGATAGATTTTTGATAAAATTGCATCATTTTGAATAGTTTTATTCTTTTAAAAATTTCGGTTTGGCAACAATTTTTCATCGTATTTCTTATGTTACAGTTTTTAAGAGACTGAAAAGTTTAAGAAATTAAAAAGTTGTTTTTTTTGCAACGGTAAATTGTTTAATTACTTTATTAGGATAATTAGCATTTGTATCAAGGGATATTGCTTATTTGATTGTAATATTATGTTTTAGTTATATATAATTTTAATTATAAAAAAGTTTTGCATGATATTTTTTAATGTGTTTAAGTTCTTAATCTGTTTATACCATTCGAGTTCTTAAGATTTTGCATAGGGAAGTTGGTTAATTTATTTATTAGGATAATTAATATTTGTATTAAGGTATATTGCTTATTTCGTTGTATGCTTTTTATATGTAGTGCATTTTTAACTGAATTATTTTTTTCCGTTGTTGTTTGTTTCTTTTTCGATAAAATTGTTCTGCAGAGTAAAATTCTGTGTAGTTTTCAAATTTAATGTTTGGTGTTCTCTTTAGGCATTTTTCTGGTACACTTAAAAGCCAGACGAAGGCTGGCCGCGCAGCGGCTAGTTTTGAATAAAGTAGCCCTCCACTAGAACACGTGCACCTGGAAGTTCGAATTTGTTTCATATTTTCTAAAACTTTAATGAATTTTTGGTAAATAAATTCTGCGATTTAAAAGCGAGGAGTGGCAGCCTGTTCGAAATAAAACATTTTTATGATGTTTATCTCCAGAGCACGAGACTTGCCATTCTGAATAATGGAAGCCATTTATCTTTTAATTTTAATTAACAGACTCGGCTATATAAATGTCACTTGTTGTCCATAACTGGTTAATTTGTTAGAAAAATTAATGTTCCCGCGGGATAACGCGCAGAAATACCTTTTGCGCGGAGCTGCCATGTGCAGAAGTGTCACCAATGAGCAAATTATCTTAAAAATGAAATAAAAATATCTGGCTTTCAAAGGCTATTATAAATTATGTGAACAAAGTCTGAATGAAATGATAAAACATTTTCAACAAAACAACTAAATTCATTAGAATACATGTTATAGCTTTGAAGGAAAACATTAAAAGTATTTAGATAAAATATTTAGACTGGCAATACTGAATATCACAAAGTCGATATTTTAATCGCTAGATCGCCGTCTGCACCCGAGACTACATTAGTTTATTTCTTGCACATTGGGCACTTTCAAAATTTTACCTAATAACCGAGACAAAATAACAGACTGGCCGGAACGCAAGAATCATATCATCAAACCGGGACAGTGTCCGTCAAAGCGGAAATGGTAAGCCCATCAAGGTACAAAGCAATGAATTTGTAAAATTCGTCCTCGAAATTTTTTTCTAAAATGAAAATATTTAATATTTTTCTTTTGTGCACCGAATTTTGTTCGCTGTTTTCATGGACCTCAGTGTCATTGCCATGTCCTAAAAATACCTATAATGTGTTTATACAAATGATGCTATTTCCCAGGCTATAAAAATATTCGCTTGCATTGACCCGTTTTACTATAATGGACTTCAGATTATAGTACTCACAAAATTCCGATTTCATAAAATAACGCATAAAAGTCCATCGGCTAAAACATAAACCCACCTCAAAAAGAAATTGATTTCGAAGAGAAAAGAAAAAACACAACAACAAAAAAAAAAAAAAAATGGGAGAAAAAGTGAAAAAAAAAATACTACTCAGAAAGATAACAATCTCTTCTCTTTTTTCTTCTTATTATTTTTCCGCCCTTTCATCATTTCTTTTCCGTTCTTGTCTCTCCCCCCCCCTCTGTCCCTGTAGAATCTACCAGTATCATTTACGAAAGATCTTAAAAGTTCTTGAAGCACTAATGTCCACACACTAGAAAACATTACTCTGCATGCTCTCCCTGTTTCCCTCATGTTCTGTCCCATTTCCGTTTGAAAATTTTCTGTAGCAGAGGGAGCAGTAAGTTCTGTAGGAATATATGGGTAAAAATATCTAATGTGGATACCACATGCATTTTTTGTACGACCTATCAAATTATACACATTTTTTGGTGCACTTCATTTAAATTTATTTCCTCGAATTTCATATATTTCTAATTAATTTAATAATTTCAGATATATTTCTAATTCAATGAATTCAGTTCTCACCTCGCGGCAAGGCAAAAATACATAAGAACTGAATCTTCATTAAAATAGGTAAAATACAGAAAAAATTAAAACACCAATTACAGTTAAAAACAAAACAAAAAAATTACAATTCAAATTATACGCAAAAAAATGTAATTCGGCCATCTCGCTGTAAAACAAAATTTTGAGTGCACAGAAACTAAAAGTTAACTTTTGGTCCCACTCAGCAAAAAAGCACTGAATTTGGTGCACCAACTGACTTAATTCAGTATTCTACTAACAGTTTCAAATGTAAACAAATGGCGGCCTTCTTTAGGCTTAACACCACTTAAACTTTTGAACTGATGATTCTATAACTATTGCATGAATATGAACTAAATGCACAAAAACCTTAACCAGAACATAATCGCTTTTAAAGCAAAAAATACACATTTTATCAACATATAACAATAAAAAAAACTGACTTCTTCAAACTGGGTAAGAAAAAAAATTTCTATTATATATATATATATATATATATATACACATATACATATACATATACGTTTGGTGCGACGATCGCAACGGGAAACGCAGATGCATATTATAGCAGTCCCACATACAAAATTTCAATATTCTACAGCTACACACTTTTGAGTTGCGCGAGATACATACATACGTATGTACGTACAGACGTCACGAAAAAGTCTCTTCTGAATCCATTTTAAACACATTTTACTATCCATTTTGTAAAAAATACTCCTTTATTCTGTCCGTACGTACAGATGTCACGCAAAAACATCGTTCAAATGGATTACAATACTTCATACAAGGAAGTAAAAATGGAAGAAAAAGAATGAACTCCTTCCCTCCAATAGAAATCTTGTATTTTAGAAGATATTGTATAAATTTTATCTTTTACTTTAGGTAAAATTCTTTAGAACAGATGTTCCAGTATTGCCGATATTCACTCTCCGGGAATCGATGAAATTTTAAAGAGGGGTTTGTGATAAGAAAGGTTTGTTCGTATATACGTTACAGATGAGGAAAAACACTAAAACGTCCATGCAGCAGCCCCTTCGCCGACATTCGAACCACGGACCGAACTACCGATGTTCAGCGAATTTACAGCTTGGCTGCTGGTGGGATAGTCTTAACAACGGAGTCGGTAGTTGAATATGCACCGGCTATTGATCGATATAATCAAGATCCCACTGATTGGAAAGAAATTTATTAATAAAATTGATAGTTAATTGATAATGCAGTAATGAAGAAATCATATAAAATAAAAATAGGTGAAAGAGTAACACTAGAATTATTCAGTAGAATCACCTTCCCCAAATTTAACTATGAAAAAATCGGTTTAGGTATAGTTCACATTAAAAAAAAAAGGCGATGTTTATACAATATAGTCAAAGAGTAAGTTTGTATAATTTATACAAACCTAAATGTTATTACAATTAAAACGGAAAAAATTAAACTAATTGAAAGGATTTCTATTATTGCTTAAAACAGGATACAATTACTTTTTAAATAGCTGGTGATTTTTGCTTGGGACAATGTCTGACGAAACTCATTAAAAGTTTCGGGGTAATATGCGAAACTATGCAACGTTTTTGAATACCTATCACATACTTTGCAGGTGGGTCTGAAAATGTCAAGGCCCACAAGTGGCTGAGTAAATAAGACAGCTTAATACTGGTAGTTCAACCTGGCTTAAATTCAAACCCAAATAAAAGGACTGAATGCATGATTGGTTTTCGTGGTTTTCCATGTTTAACGTGTATACGAGCCAGTTTGCCTCAGAAAGTTTTGCATCCCTCCTTAGGCAGATAACCCTCATGGCTCTGCCATATTCAAATAACATAACCTAAAAAGTCTCCTTCTTCATTTGCGTCAAACTGTATTAAAAAATCAGACAGTTTCTGGGCTATATATAGCAATTTTTCCACATTAAAGATCCTTTATGTTCTTCTTTATTGCTACTTTCAACCTCGGCTGGTGTTATAAAATCACCTAGTTTTTCATTTGTTATTTATCCATCTTCAACTGTCGACTAATTCTTTAATTTCTTCTTCCATGTCTGAAAATCCTTCGCCACCTGCTACTTTCGTAATTCGTACAATTTCTTTGGCTTCATTTTCAATCCATAGAAATCCTATAAAATCATTGACAACTACTGGCCAGCGATGATGCTAGCAAGCATCCATTATTGATGAATTCACTTGTTCCCATGCGACTTTAATCGCTTGTATGTAGTATCTTATGTTGAAATTGCTTCCAAAATGCCGTAGTATGTCGTGCTTTCCTTCGTCTGATGCTTTATTTGTAGATATGTAAAAATGCCTGACGTAAGCTTTGAATCTTTTTATATTTCCTTGATCCATTGGTTGGGTTAAGGAAGCGGTGCTCGGTGACAGTAATGAAAACTCTGTATTTCGATGCAGTGATGTACAGGCTTCAGTACCGTGCCCTAGAGCGTTACCCAGAACTAGGAGAACTTTAAGCTCAAGGTTAACTTTTCTAAGTAATATTTTATTTCTTTAATGAGTGAATTTTCAAACCAGTCATTAAACAGGATTATCGCAACGGGCCATGCTCTGCAGAGTCCGCGTATAACTGAAACGCTCTCGTTGGATAAATTAAATGGAGACAACCAAGAAAACAAGTATATACAAAATTGCGTTCCGGAAGCCGCGTTCGGCAAGGGTTTACTGTAGTTGTTGTAGCTGTAGTAGTAGTTGAGTAGTAACAGTTGTAGTTGTTGTAATAATAGTTGTAGTTGTAGTTTTTGTAGTAATAGTTGTTCTAGTAATAGTGGCAATTGTTGTATTAATAGTTGTAGTTGTAGTAGTAGTAGTAGTAGTAATTGCTATTGTAGTAATAGTAATATTTCTTGTTGTTGTTGTTGCAGTAATAGTTGTGTTAGTAGTATTAGTACTTACTGTTGTTGTTGTAGTAGTTGTAGTAGTATTAATAGTAGCAGCAGTAGTTAATATTGTTTTGTTGTTGTTGTTGTTTTTGTTGTAGTAGCTGTAGTAGTAGCAGTAGTAGATGCAGTTGCATTTACAGTAGTTCTACTTGTAGTTGTAGTAGTGGTGGTGGTAGTGGTATTATTATTATTAGTAGTAACATTAGCATTATTATTATTAGTAGTAGTAGTAGAAGAAGCAGTTGTATTCTTCTTCATCTTCTTCTTACTATTATTATTATTATTATCCTTGTGGAACAAGTATTTTCTTTTATACGTTTAGTTAAACACGCAAATACTACTAAAGTTCATAAATACTGAGTTCCAGTTCTAAGCGAGTTACTATGATAAAGGGGAAAAATGAAAAACGACAAGGATCAACGCCTTTTGTTATCTGAGCATTCGGAAAACATCGACTTTGATTTGTAGCCGAAGATTTCTAGCTGATTCTACTTACATAAAAGCAATTCCATTTCTTCAATCTTTGTTTCACTTGCAGTTGCAGATTTAAAACAGTCATATGTAATTAGATCTTATAATGTTTTTATGAGAGGAATTTTTTCTAAAACGGTTTTGGTATTTCATAAACTTGACCTATTTCATTTAAATAATAGAGTCCAATATGGCGGATGTGACGGTGGTGAAAGAACTAGATGGACAACTATAAAATAAATAAATCCTCTGCACAGAAAATACAAATGGCGGAAGTAATTTATTTCAAACAAGGAGGTAAAGTAAAGGAAATGAAATATTTTATTGCAAATCCGAGGACAGGTTCCTCGGGATTGTAAAAACTCAAAAATATCCTCCTACAAAATATCGTAAAATGTTTTCTTTTAAGTTACAAAGTTTTTACTACTCTTATTATATCCGTTATAATTTCAGCAAAGATTCAGCTAACGTGCAGCATTTCATATCACCGTGACTCCTGCTTTTTACGGTTTCGAATGAAATACCAAAGAACAGCTTTTTATTCTACGGAAATAATAATAAAAAAATGGCTAACTTCCTGTCGGAAAGCAAAGAACGGGCAGACGATTGGAATTTTAAGGGCTTTTTTACGAGCTCATGGCAGAATGGCAATAGCGTTATGAATCGTCTGAACAATGCTATCCTGCAGGTGCTACAACAAAATTTATTCTTAATCTCGTTCAAAAGGCTTTATTTATTTATTTATTTAACCTGAGAAGTTATTTGAGAAAAGATTTTGCAGTTTACTGTTATTTTCAAGGACGTTCAAAACAATTAAACTACAGTAAAAGTTTTGCAGCGATCTTAAAAATAATAGTTAAGCAAAAGAATTTGAAACGCAAGAGTTGTCACAAAAACAAAGCTCTTGTAAGTTTTATTCTTTAGCATTCCTTTAAAGAACGTTAAAGCATTTTTATTGTGATTTTTTATGACAATAATAATCTGATCAAACATTTTCGAATAGTTATTAAAAATAAGGCATTGTGCTTACAAAATATAATCGTGTATTTTCAGTGGTAATTTACTGAGACTAAGGACACAAAAGATGTCTATGCGTTTATTGTTTTTGGTGTCTAAAACAGTCATTCTGAATGGTTATACCGTAAAATCTAGAAGCAATGGCACACGTTTGTTTCCGGACTCTTCCTATTTTCGATATTTATTTGCGTAGATTGTGCATTAAATACTGAAGTACAGACTTCAAGTTTTTTTTCTAACATTTTTAATTTTCCTAATACTTCCTTTTTACTTCGTACAAGGAAGTAAAAATACTTGGCGACCTCAAAATTAATTATTCTAGATTTGGTGCTCTTTGGTGCCCCTAAATTAATCTGTTCTTCATTCAAATTCGAATTCTTTCTAATCAAATTCGAGATCTTTCTATCGTTATGTAACGCTGCTTGAAAAGGCCAAGCGAAACTAATATTAACCAATTATAGCTTGTCTCTAGAGTCGCACCTACTCTGGTATACCTCTGGAAGTTAATTACGTCATTCTTATTCTAATAGCTTCCACCTAGCTAATATCTCACCACTTTGCTTTCCCGTCTAAAATGCCTGCATCGTAATTTTAAGAACCAATGTACATAAGAATTTATCATATTTCATTACCATTCAATTATAGAAATGTCTCGGGTAACTCGGAGCCGTGAGCTCAGTTTTTTTTAGTCTTATATCTTGGTAAAATGTGCATTGATTGAATTATGTTGTTCTTATCTTCCGGTTAAGATTTTTTTTGTGTTTAGTTAATCTGCATGCAATAGTTTTATAATTATCAACAATTTAAAAGTTGTTCAAGTGCGAATAAGCCTAATTTTTTTTACCATAGTAGCCATATTTAATTACATTTGAAATTTAGCAGAATAGTGAATTAAGTCAGTTTATGCACCTTCAGAGGTTTTTTGCCGAGTGGGACCGAAAGTAAACTTTTAGTTTTGCGCACCGAAAAAATCTGTCTTTTTGTCGACTGGCCGAATTGCTTGCTTTTGCGTAGAAACTCTAATTTTAATTTTAAAAATTGTTTTTTTTTAATTTTTTTAATTGTATTTGGTATTTTATATTTTTCTATATTTTCCAATTTTAACTAAAGATATTTTGAGGTTTTACGTATTTTTGCAGTGTCACGAAGTGAGAACTGAATTAATTGAATGAGAAATAGATCTCTAATGAAATTCGAGGAAATTAAATAAGTTTAAATGAAATGCAGGAAAAAATGCGTATAATTTAATATTCCGTACAAGAAAATCATGTGGTGTACTCATCAGATTTTTTTAAATAATTGTATTGTCCGAAAATCGAGAGGGAAAAATTATGCGAGTCAGTTAATTTCCAAAGGATGCGGTTAGAGTAGAATAAAACAAATAAAAAGTAGTCGTGGATAAACTATAGGTAAGTATCTCAGTACCATTTCTTTAAAAGAAACCGACGTTCCAATGAGAGAATATAGTAATATTAACATTACAATATCTGATAAGATATCTTAATTTCTGTTTCCCTGTACCTTGAAACTGTTCCCTTAAACTTTTTAACTATTATATGGTAATCTCTCCCTTTCTGTCTCTGCTACACTTTAGGGTACAAATTACTCATAAATAATTAGAGAAGGTAAATATGCGGCTGACTCGGTGAAACTACAGATGGAATGCCAGCTCGTGTTGGCTACACTGTGATGGGCCTGTTCTTTAATTAGGTCTGTCATGAAATTCAACCATTAAAAAGCAAAAGTTTGGCGTGACCTTCGCAGGTAGTCTGGGAAGGTTTGCTTTTGTTAATAACACGAAAACAATCCCTATGTGGACGAATTTATTTTAAAATTTAGTACGTTCGTTCTCTTAAATAATTGCGGAAGGGGAAAATTATACGAGTATTTTAAAAAATTTCAGGACATTGTGCTAAAATATTGTGAAGGGGGACTACGTGAGGAAATACGATAAATAATGTAAACCGTTTCGCCGTGATATCCCATTTCGGGCTCTCTTGATTCTGTCTTTCTGAAGGTGACAACCAATGTCGCGCCACTGCAGGACTTTTTCCTCCTTCTACAGGTATCCTGAATGAGAACATTAAACAATCGTACCCTTTTATCCTATCTATTTTTAAACCTTTCATTTTAATTTGTGGGAGATTAAGGTGCATAAAGAACAATTATTTCAGTTGAAAAGGGAGACATATTCTTTGTTCGAATACCCTACAATAACTCTGTTAGACAGATAATCATAAAAAATCCATTCCCCTATGTATATTTTAACATTCGTTTCGACAATGAAAGTTATATTTGTAGCTGTTTATAAAATAATTAATCCAGTAGTACCACTGACGATTTCCATCATTCTTTAGAACATTATATTTTTAACACAGATTTAATCTTAACCAAATTCTCAAAAGTTTTAGTTTTTTTGTTCCGATGGGATTTTTTACTTTGGATGTTTCAATTTTCAAAATTTAGAATTCACTTTCAAGGAAACAGTAACACTATATCGTACTCAAATTTTAAAAACATCTTGTGTTCTGTATTAAGTATAAACATGAATGTCATTAATGTTTTATTTAAGCAATCTGTAAAGTTTAAAGGGCGAAGCGTTACTGTGACATCATTTTATACACATATTACTGTCACGTGTCTTCCTCCTATCGCGCTTTCCAGATTTGCGGCTAAAATGGGAATTTTTTTACCCACCTCATCAAGAGAGGCTGAAATGGCACCATTATATGGTACTTCTCCCGTCTTCTTGGCATGCCTTCGTGATGTCATGGTTAATTAAGCACACTCGGCGCGGATTCGAGAGGTCCGAGTCCCGGCTCATTTTTCAAGTCTCCTGCTTCGAAATAACCTAATGTCTCTATAGAATTTTAAAAGACGCCTCAACCAGGAAAGCCTGAAACAAGACATAACCACTTTAACTTGGCAATGTAAGACGTCCATGACATAAATCCCTTCGTAGCTTCTGTAAAGATTGCGCTGAAAGGTAGGTAGTTCGTTTTGCATATGAAAATAATTGTAAAGTATCTCTCGGTAAAATGATTCTAAAACCACATTTTTCATAAACATTCAAATAAATTCCCACTTAGAATTTGAGTCCTCAGATGAGATTGACAAAAGCTGATTATTCTATTATATTAGCTGAAGTACCTGGCGTTGTCCACTCTTTAGGCAGAGGGAGTTCGTTAGGGGGGATGTCATAGTTTTTTCAAGATCTTAAGTAGAATGTGATTTTCTTCTTATTTTGGTTCGAGGTGAATTGTGCAAAATTTTAATCCTCGTCCAGTTTTGCGGATTTCTTACCTGTTTTCTCGAGAACTGATAGATAGCTTGTAGAGTCTATTTCGAAACAGGAGAGATGAAAAATAAGCAATGCCCTGGCCGGGATTCGAACCACGAACCTCTCGAATACGCGTCGAGAGTGCTAAATACTGCACCGCGAAGGCATGGTAAAGGTAGTAGAAATACCTTACAAGCTTACTTAATTTCTGCTCTTAAAGATTCTACACTGCTCTTTAATGTTCTACTCTTTCTAAAGAGCAAATAGACAAAACGCCACCTAACGATTTAGTAAGAAATGATAGCGGGAATGCAATAATAACGATCTGAATCTGAGATCAAAGACGTGTGAGCAAGATGGGTGTTGCGAGAGCAATACTCTAATCCAGTGATTCTCAACCACTGTGCCGCGACACTTTTGTATGCCGCGAAATTCTTAAAGTTTGCCGCCAAATTTTAGAAATGTATACAGTAAAAATTATAATGGGTTTAATCCTAGTATACAGTACACATGAGACTTGGCGAAATTCGCTTTTTAAGACATCAATAAGCGCGCCAATTGTGGTATCCAAGGGGATTTATGGGCTCTGGAGGAGAGCGCATTGCGGAACATTTTGGCGCATGTTCAGTATATGATTTAAATTGAGAAGTTGTGAATGGTGCAGATGGGAGATTAACTTACTTGTCAGATATTTTTGTCATTTTTAATTACATAAATTCAAGTACGCAAGAGCTGAAAGAAAATATATTAAACTCAACAGATAAACTGTTTGGATTTCAAAAACAAATAAATTTATGGAAGAATAAGCTCAAAAAGGCAATTTGGAAAAGTTTGAGTCAGTCCCAAAAGATTTTAATAAAACTATTCATAAAATTGTTATTGACCATTTGACAACATTAGGGAAGAGAATTATTCATTATTTCCCAAATTTAGATATAAAAATTTGATTGGGTTCATAATCCATTTGTGGTAACGAATACTTCTGTATTTGAATAAACTTTGAATGAAGAATAAGAACTGTTTCGTGATATCCGTCGAAATTAGTAGACTGCTGTAGTTTCGCAACACAAGCTTTAATATACAGAATTATTTACAATTACATAGTTTCGTAAGGAGAACAGAAGAGATAAGCTGTTTTCATGGTTGCCTAGATGATCTCAACTGCCGTGAGCGCGGCGTTGCCACAAATCCCCGCCGATTGTATTCTGCCAGTACTTCTATCATTTATAAAACAATACTATGTAAAATTAAATGGAAGTTATACAGTAATAAGTAAACTTACAACAGTAACATCAAATGTATAGAAGAAACTTAAATACAATAATTAATACACCGGCAGCACACAAATGTTTCGTACAGATCTTTTAAGTATATTGCCTTGTGGCAAGCGTATGTTCACAACTCTTACTCTTCCATCACTTCCACCGAATATTTCTTCTACTCTTCCTGTTAACCAGTTGGTGCCTGGTAGGTTTTCTTCCTTTGTCAGCACCAAGGTCCCAACCTTTACGTTGTTCTTATTGAACTGCCATTTATGGCGTTGTTGCAGATTATTAAGTAATCCCTTTTCCAAAGTTTCCAGATCCTTTGAGAGAATTTGGGAACTATTTCCTACTTGCTAAGCCTATTTTCATTGACATCTGTAAGTGGGGATTCTGCGATGGAAGTGATGGGTCTCCCAATAGGGAAATGCCCTGGGGTTAGGGTTTCAAAATTATCAAAATCAGCTGACAATAATGAAGTCAATGGACTGCTTCAATTTTCGCTAATACTGTAATGAATTCATCCAAAGTGAGATCAGAATTTCCGGCTAGGATTTTACGCCGGCTTCGTATAAGCCTCCAAAATTAAGAGATCGGAGGGTTAAAACGCCAATCAATGTTTTCCTCCGTGAAATATTGAACCAATTGTTCATCTGGAGAATTTACGATTTTTAGAAGTCGTTTTAGCTCGGCATCTGCGCCAACGAAATTTCGTCCATTGTCAGTGAAAATTTTAGACTTGCTTCGCCTAGAGAAAAATCTTTTCGTACTAGCAATAAAACCTGGTGATGTTAAATCACTCACAAAATTTAGATGCATTACTTTAGTACAAAAACATACATAAATTGCTACATGTATCTTATTCAATACCCCCTTCCTCTATCCTTTGAATTTCACGTAAAAATGTCCGCAAAAATCTATACCGATAACCGTAAATGGAGGCGAAGGTTTTAAGCGTTCTTTAGGCAGTTGGCCCATCAACTGTTGCTCTAAAACTGGTTTCTTCTTTGTGCACGTGACACAATTGTGCATCACCAATCTGCACAATTTCCTGCCGTTTAACGGCCAATAGTTTTGACGTATTAGGTACAGCAAAGTCTGGGATCCTGCATGTAAATATTTCAAATGAAAATACTCTACGATCATGTAAGTTAAGGGATGTTTAGATGAGAGGACAATAGGATGTTAAATGTTATCGTTAACACTAGAATTGATTATTCGTTCTCGAACGCTAATAAGCCCATTTTTATCAAGAAAACAGTTGAGACACATTCTCACCTTTCATTAAGGCAGAAATTTCTTCCGAATACTCACTTTGGGCAAATTTTAAAATAACAAATTCTGAATTGTTCAACTCTTTTGACACTTCAGATACCCACCTTTCTTGACTTTTGGATTTCTACAGTTATAGACAAATCTGAAAACATAAGAAACTATGCGAATAAGTCTAGAAAAATTATTAGTAATTTTAAGCAGATCGTTATGAAACAAAACATTCCGGTTAGTTACAGCAAAACATACAGATAGTTCTCTTTCTACAGAGTAACCTTTTTTCAATTCTGAAATATAATCTTCTTCAGAAACAGAATTACACTTAAATACTGAGACTTCATTTTTTCTTAAGAATTCAGGACCTGACCACCAGGACTCATTTTTTAAAAGATTTTCTGCATTAACCCCTCTTGTTACAAGGTCAACTATATTCAGTTTACCTGGTATGTGTGACCAAGCTTTAGGATTGCTAAGAGATTGAAACTCTTTCACGCAATTGGAAACAAACTGTTTTCCAAACAATGTGATCTGGGAGTCTGTGCAAAAATGAACTGTAGGTGTTCCCTTTCGTTTTATAATTTGTTCTGCTTCTTTCGAAAGTCTAGCTGCGAGCAATGCCTCCACAGATACAAGTTTTGGCAGAGTCAGTTTCTTTATTGGGGCAACACGACTCTTCGAAGCAATTAAGTTCACTGAGATTTTGTCAACATATTTAACTCTTAAGTATACTGCAGTTCCGAATGCCTTTTGGATGGCATCGGAAAAGGCATGGATTTGAAGTTTGTTGACATTACCTAGGCTGCAGTCGAGGATCATCCTAGGGACTTGCAAGTTCGTAATATCAGATAACTCAAGCCTCCATCGAGTATACGTTTGAAGAAGGTCTACATCATCCCACGAACACTTCCTAAGCCACAGTTCTTCTAATAGACATTTGAGTCTGATTGTGAATGGCGTTAGAAGACCGAGTACATCGTATAGTTTCCCGGCTGTTTTTAACACACTTCTTTTTGTAACACTTTCTCTTTTATTAAATTCGAGCAAGTCTTTCACATCAATAGTGATGTAGTCCTGATGCATGTGCCACGGAAGATCGAGAATCCTTTGTAGTTTGTCAGTAAGATTGGCCTCTGAATGAATGGAATGGATTTTTAACCCCTTGTCTTCCCATGTTTGTACCAGTTCCTTGCTGTACGAACTCCACTTACATAAATTCATTCCTGCGTCAGCCATAATCCTTTTGGCTTCACACGACACCTGAAAGGCAGATGAGACGTTGCCGAGAGCTCCAACAAAATCGTCGACATACAAACATTTATCGAGCATTTCCACCGTGGCATGATGCAACTATCGAAACTTTTCGATGTGTTCCTTGATGGTGGAAGACAGCAAAAAAGGGGTGGCGTTGACGCCAAACAGAACATGGCAAGATCTGAAAATCTCGATATCATAATATTCATTTGTACCTGGGTTTTTACTTGGAAACAGAAATCGGACTGTATTCCGATCCTTTTCATGCAAAGATGTCTGCAAAAACGCCTCTTCGATATCTTCTAAGACGTCCACAGCATTCAAATGGAAGAAGACAAGCATGTTGAAGATCAGAGGATTAAGGCTCAGTCCAGCGTATAAACAGTCATTTAGAGAAAGTTCACCCTCTTCATGTGCACTGGCATCAAAAACGATTCGTTTCTTAGAAATGACAGATTCCCTGTAAACCATTGAAAATGGTAGATAAAACAGGGGATTGTCACCTTGTACCTTGTCATCTGGAACCCTTTCGATGATACCCTGATTCTCATAATCATTCAGTATCTCCCGGTAGTCGTTATAAAATTCTAAACATCTCTCAAATTTTCTATTCAAATGATCCAGTCGTCTCCTGGCAACTGTTAAGTTATCACTTGATTTCTTGAAGTCGCGCTTCCATGGTAACCCAACTTCGTACCTTCCATACTTATAACACACAGAATTCTTAAAGAGTGTTATGGCCCTAGCTTCCTCATCTGAGTGCACACTTAGGAGGACAACAATTGATTCTAACTCCCAAAACTGTCTTAAACCCTCATCTACACGATCTTGTATAAAATAACATTGAGAATTGCTTGGAGAATAGAACCTGTCACCATCCATTCAAAAACTGTTTCAATTAAGGTGATAGATTACCCCTTAACTGGATTTGGTTTTCCCTTACTATTTCATAAAACACGTAACATCCCAAAAGAAGTGATATTTTTTTAGGTAAATAAAATTTAGGATTAGCGTACTTTATATTTTCTGGTAATTTTAAATTCTCGATATCTGTTTTCTCCGCTGGAACATTCCCAGCAATTTTTGGCAAAATTAAAAATTCGAGTTCGTTACTGAGGGATTCTTCGTCGTTAGCCATGCGCGTATAAATTTTTTCCGTAATCGGAATTACTGTATTTTTCAATCGAATTAAATCTGCCCTACATCTCGATCTTTGAAAGCCTAATAAACTAGCTGCGTCCTCAGTTATTAAATTCCGCATTGACGCTGAATCACACTGTAAGGCTCTACTGCCTATCTGCTGTGTTGAATCTGGAGAAATAGTTATTGCACCGAAGAAGGGTTAAAAATATCCTTTATTAAACTCTTTAAATTATTTATAATGCGTCAACTTGACGCTAACATACTACGCCTCTACTTTGGCGGTAACTGAAACAGTAGAATCAAAACTCAAAATTGGAGATACACACAAGTAGTAGAATTAAACTACAGGGTTTATACAATCCTGTATCCTACAGCGCGTAGATGAGTCTAGTGGCAGCAAGATAATAGCTATTAAGCCAAGTCTAACCAGCAATAACTGCTAAACGGAAGCTTGCGTACAACAACGCACAGAGATTTCCCAGTCTCTCTCTACTTTCCCTAATGAAACTTCGATATTTAAACTTTTTCTCCCACTGGTAGAATTTGCATTTCTTACGCGCGCTATCAAATTTAAATATTCTGTCACTGACAATTAGGGGAATGAAGGCTTATAGGAAAGTAACTTAAATTTAACTGGTTATTTAAAATAAATATAAATCCCTACAACATAAAGCATTTAACTTTAACCATTTCCCATTGGATTGCCTTAAATTAACTTTCACCGTGGAGTTGTATTAACTGAATAAAAAACAAGAAGCATTTTGCGTTTCGATAATTGAAGCCATCTGGCACCAGTGATTGCGCAACACCTAGTTTCAAATTTTCTATCTTTTCACCCTTCCGTTGTCAATAATAAATCAAGCTCATATTTGTTTTGTTTTTGCCTTTCGAACGCGAAATTCGCTCCGTGCGACATTGTACTATGATTTTTGTTACATGTTTTACACTTTAAATGAATTTTCTTACATTTAGACATTGAATGAAATCCAAGACAGTTATATAATACAGATTAAACTTTCTAACGTATTTTAATCTCTAGTCTGCGTTTGATTCAATAAACGTTTTACATCTGAAAATGGGGTGCGATTCGGTGCATCCGATACAATTATTTTTGTTATTCTTTACTATTATGAGTTTTGAATTTCGGAGTTAATTCCCATTTAAATTCATTTCCTCTCATACCTTTGTTTACGTTTTCCAAAGCTTGGCATCTTGTTTATAAATCCTGTAAATTTTTCCCAACTCGGTAATTCAGAACCTAATTCCATTTCGTATAACTTACGAGTGTCAATATCTATTCGTTGAAGAATTACATGTATTAAGATTGCTTCGCAAAGAGGGTTTGTGTGTAATTCCAACTGTTTTAAAGATCGCAAATTACTTTCGATTCTATCAAGCATCTATCTTAAATTAGATGCGCATTCACATTTAACTTTGGAGCAATTACATATTTCATTACTATGACTCATAATAAACAACCGTGCGTTTTCAAAACGTTTTTTCAATGCCTCGAATAAACTATTATATGTATCATTTACCGTTTTTAGTTGTTTTGCATTATTCTTGAGTGCTGATTGCAGATAGTATAATTTTTGCTGTTCTGACAACTGATCTTTTTATCGATTAATTCTATAAACTGTTATTTGAATGATAGCCATTCAGCGTATAAAACTGAGAACTCGGAAAGATCAACTGACGACAATTTTACTTTACAGTTGCCAGAGGACGGACTACTTTTAACATTTGCAATAGAATTTGGATTGAGAAGTGTTTGAAAGCTTACCTCACATGTTTCGAGGTCAGTTTGCAATTCATCAAGGCGTGCTTCAGAGGTAAGCAAGTCAGCATCCGAAAGTGTGCTGTAGCATTCGTTGCGTAAATCTTAGAACGTAGTTTGTCCACTGCTTGAAACTTTTGAATAATATCCGTATTATCAACTGGCACTTCATCTCGTAAGAATGATTTTATTCTCGTTATCTGCGATTTGATATATCCCCGTTTTCGATTAAAGACTGTTAATTGCGAGAGTTCGACAGGAGCCATTTTTTTTTCGTTATTCGTTTCGCCTTTCACGATTTTTGTTTTAAAACAGTTCGAACTCCATCGGGTCGACGTTGACCATGTTTCGTGATATCCGTCGAAATTAGTAGACTACTGTAGTTTCGCAACACAAGCTTAATATACAGAATTATTTACAATTACAGAATAATTACAGTTACATAGTTTCGTATCGAGAACAGAAGAGACAAGCTCTCTTCCTGGTTGCCTAGACGATCTCAACTACCGCGAGCGCGGCGTTGCCACAAAAGTTCAAAGAAATAAATGCTAGCAGTGAGAAAAACTTCAAATTCGTAACAAGAACCAATTTCGCTTTCTAATAATTGAGATTTAATTTAAAATATTCGGAAGAATCATTAATTCCTTTTGGATTAACATTAGATTATGAATCATTAATTCCTTTTGGATTAACATTAGATTAGAACATTTTGGATTAACATTCCTTTTGGATTAACATTAACGATTATCCCATGATGGTCAAAAAAGCTTTAAAAATACTATTATTACTGTTTTCTACATCTTATTTGTGTGAATTCGGATTTTCAGTATTATTAACCAATCAATTCTTATTAAAAGCGAATAAAAGATATAAGAAAGGTACAAATGAAGATCGAATAAAAGATCGAGACTGTTAAACGTAGATGGCGATATGAGAGTAGCGTTGTTATTTTTACCATCAAATATAAATGAAATTATCAAAAACATCAAGCTGAAATGTCTCATTAAAAGCATTTTTATTTTTAACTTGTAATTAATCCCTTGATAAACGTACTGCTGTTTCTATAGTACATATTATTTTGTTTTACATTCAAAATTATTATCATAAACTAATTTACACAGTGTATGGTAGCTAAATAAATAACTTATCTTTTTCTTCGTATGTCGCTAAATTTTGAAATCGTTAAAAGTGTGCCGCGACAAAAAAAAAAAAAAAAAAATTGGAAAATCACTGCTCTAATCTAAACGTCCTTAGTATAGACCTCGTGAAAATATTTTTTCGAATTCATATGTAGACAATGATCTTCCTGTTGATTTGGTCAAGAGTGCGACATTGCATCGAGATCAAAATAAAATTTAGATCGTATGCAGATTGTATGTTGTAAATTTCTATCAGTTACACACACACACAAACAAACAAGCAAACGGCGTCTTTTCTTTATATATATCTATATAGATAGATAACATATAGATAGATAGATAGATAATTTTAATGAATCCACCTAGTGTCATTTCGCGAATTCAGTTTGTAATTAATAATAACTCAAATGAATCTGCTTTTATTGTTTTAAATCTCTCAGTTTGTTAATTAATAGCAGAACATATTTGAAGAAAAAAGTAAATATCTTACTCTTTGCTGAAAGACAACGCATTGCCGCGTGGAAGATAAAAATATTTTGATTCGAGTAATGGCAACAGTTTACTTCTAAATCGCTGAGTTTATTTATTAAATTCGAAAGAAAATTAGATCGCATTTAACCTAATGCCAACACACTTCCTTTACTTTGCTGAGTTTTTGATTCAATAAGAGATAGATATCTTACGCCCTAAAAAATAACAACACAAAGTTTTCCAATCGCTGAGATTTTAATCAAACGTGTGTTAAATTCTCAGAAAATCCTTATTCTCTTGCAAGCATTTAATTGGCTCTTCCTTGAATGCGCTCCACCAACTCCTCCCTCTCAGTCACTCTTTCTCCTCACTCCTTCATCCCAGGAACTTCCTATATAGATTACCGATGACTCACTGTATCCACTGAGTGATATTATAGATAGCAGGCATATAAAGACTGCAAGTTAAAACTTGTATATGTTAAAGATTGCTGGAAGTTAAGAACAAAAAGCACTTAATTCTAAACGCAGAATATTTTACGAATATATCTCCAGAAATATTGCAGTGGTTGGGGAATCAATACAACTTAAACAAGCCAAGCCGCGAAGGTAAAAAAAAAAAAAATTTTTTTTCGCAACCTACATAACACAAGATAAAGCTCAAAACCATGCATGAAAATCGTACGGCTTTCAGACCATGATTCATGGCGCCGGGAATTTCATTACTAGACCACACGTGAGCATGCTAACACTGAAAAATTACTCAGCCAAGTTTTTCTTCTTTCCCTTTTTTTAGTCCAAAGGGGCTTTGTCCCTTAAGGACCATTGATTTCGTTTTGCGATTTTGCAATGGAAAGATTAAATGTCTGTTCACTTTTCAAATTGTTGCCACCAAATATTGCAGCCCTGTATTATATTTAAAGAAATTCAATAATGAAGAATCTGCATAAATGTATGTATGTATCTCGCATTGTGATAAAACGACGGTACCTAGAGCCATCGAATTTTGAATGACGTAATCCTGCTGCGAATATGGGCATCTGGAAACCCAGATTTGAAATTGGTTTAATTACCGATTTCCTATTTTGTAAAACTTTAACGAATTTTTCATTAACAAACTCACGGATTTCAAAACGAGCTATGGCAACGTTGTACAGAAAAAACATTTTTATCTGCAGCGCATGAGACTGTGTGTAGAAAATTCTAAAGATATGCTCAGTTTGAAATTATTTTTTGATATTGCTCTTGAAATAAATTTTATGGTTTAAGTGCGAAGAACATGATAACACGAATAAAGGTAACACACAAAATGCTAAAAAAAACCCCTTTGGATGTAATTTAAAATTTGGAACCTTCAAAATTTTCTTTTTTTGGTCCAAAGGGGCTTTGTCCCTGATGGACTACTGTTTTCGTTTTGTGATTTTGCGTTGGAAACATTAAATGTCGGTTCACTTTTCAAACTGTTGCCACCAAATATTGCAGCCCTGTATTATAGTTAAAGAAATTAAATAATGAAGAATGTGTGTAAATGTATGTATGTTTCTCGCATTGTGATAAAAAGACGGTACTTACAGCCATCGAAATTTCAATGACGTAATCCTGCTGCGAATGTGGGCATCTGGAAGCCCAAGTTTGAAATTTGGAATTTGTTTTATTATCGCTTGCATATTTTGTAAAACTTCATCGAATTTTTGATTAACAAACTCAAGAATTTGAAAGCGAGCAATGGAAACATTGTACAGAAAAAACATTTTTATCTCCAGCGCGTGAGACTGTGTATAGGAAATTCTAAAGATACGCTCAGTTTAAAATTATTTTGCGATATTGTTCTTTAACTGAATTTTATGGTGTAAGTGCGAAGAACATGATATTTAATTAATAAAGGTAACACACAAAATGCTAAAAAATACGCCCCTTTGAACTTAATTTAAAATCTGAAACCTTTCAGATTTTCTTTTATTTAAATTTGTTTTTTTTTCCCTGGTTAATATTTTCATCGCTTTGATAACATAAAAATATGGATTTGTCTCCTATCATATTTTTTTATTTGCAAAATTTTTAAGTAAACTTGTTAACTATGCTATGGTGCCATCAAATATTTTTTGGGGGTCTATCGATTATTTCTGCCAACGAATACTGAATTCAGAGTTTCTTTATTCCATTTGCATACCAGTTTCATTACTTGGTTTTTTTAGAGGAAAAGAGCCATTAGCTTTGAAATGGGATTTTACGTGATCCATTGTAAATGCGTTTATTCATTTTTCATAGAAGTCTTTTGCTATTCTGAAAAACGTAAGACATTATTCTTTCATGTTTCATCTCTGTATTATTAATTCACAAACTAAAATATTTAAAAGCAACAGATGCAGCTCTGAAGAATACTTTTCCTTTGTTTTTTAATCTTGTTGACTTAAATAAAAATACATTTAATTCAAGACATATTTAATGAAAAACATTAAATATTGTTACAGAGTTACATTACATATTTTTTCATTTTTCAAACAGACAGAACATATAGAACGTTCCCATGCTAGTTTAAATGCATGTTCATCTAGTACCCTATCAAATGTTTCGGTATTCTACCTAAGCCATCTCTATCGATAATCTGCACTGATAAACTATATTAAACTTTTAAAAGAACCCTTTCGGGGATCGTTAAAATCTGAATCCTTTTAGATCCCCCCAACGTTTTTTTAGTCCAAAGGGGCAATTTGCCCTGAAGTTTTATTAATTTCGTTTTGGCATTTTGTGTTGAAAACTATAAACGGCGAATCACTTTTCAAATTGTTGCCACCAAATATTAAAGCCCTGTATTATATTAAAAGAAATTGGCAACGTTCTACAAAAAAAAAAAAAAAAAAAAAAGTCCCCAAAAAAATGTCCAGCACGTGAGACTGTGTATCGGAAATTCTAAAGATGTGCTCATTTTAAAATTATTTTGCGATATTGCTGTTGAACTGAATTTTATGGTTTGAGTACGTAGAACATGATATTTAATAAATAAAAATAACACACAAAACTTAAAAAAAAATCTTTTGGACGTAATTTAAAATCTGAAACCTTTCAATTTATTTATTAGTCCAAATGGGCTTTGTCTCTGAAGGACTATTGTTTTCGTTTTGCGATTAAAGTCTGTATCACTTTTCAAACTGTTGCCACAAAGTATTGCAGCCCTGTATTATATTTAAAGAAATTAAATAATGAAGAATGTGAGTAAATGTATGTATGTTTCTCGCATTGTGATAAAACGACGGTACCTAGAGCCATCGAATTTTGAATGCCGTAATCCTGCTGCGAATATAGGCATCTGGAAGCCCAAATTTGAAATTTGGAATTTGTTTTATTAACGATTTCATATTTTGTAAAACTTTAACGAATTTTTGATTAACAAATTGAAGCATTTCAAAGCGGGCAATGGCAACGTTGTACAGAAAAAAACATTTTTATCTGCAGCGCGTGAGACTGTGTGTAGGAAATTCTAAAGATAGGCTCAGTTTAAAATTATTTTGCGATATTGTTCTTTAACTGAATTTTATGGTTTAAATGCGAAGAACATGATATTCAATAAATAAAAGTAACATATAAAATGTTTAAAAAACGCCCCTTTGGACGTAATTTAAAATCTGAAACCTTTCAGATTTTTTTTTTTATATTTTTTATTTTTTAACTTTTTAGCTCAAAATGGCTTTCAAATTTTACTGATAAAACTATAATGTGTGTTGTGGTTCAATGTGTGTTCTGGTTTTATGATGTTCATAGAACTGAGTATCCCAAGCCTCTCAACATGTATTGTAACTTTTTCTACACTGTTTCTTTAGAAATGCTGGGCCATCTAAAGTTGTTGCCTTTATATAGGCAAGTATTATTCTTAAACTGTCAATACTATCTCATATTCTGGTGGCTTGTTGGAATATACTGTTGCCGAATATCCGAATTTTCAACGCATCTACCACAGCACAAGCTTGTTTGTTTACATTAGCAGTTCTTACATCATGTGACCTCTGACGTCACCGGAATGTATCTCATTTCGCATTGATTCACTTTTAAATGTCGTCCATTATAAATGCGCTGTTTCACTTTTCTTTTGAGTCTGTTGCCATTCGGCGAAATGTAATATATTTATCTTTCAGATTAAATCTGCATTATAAATTAACAAACTGAAATATTGAAAAAAAAAAAAAGTACAGTAGGCGCCACTTATTGGCGATCGCGGTTAATGTTATCATTCGATATTGTAATCGAATTGCGAAGTCCTACCATTTTACATAACACGATACGGAAATTACATTGCTTATTGTGATTAACGATTCGGTTAATATCATTAAACTATTATACAATTATTTTTTTTTAATTTGATAAAGGTCAGATAACGTCAAAATAGATAACAAATTTGCCAAGTGAGAGAAAAATGTCGCCAAGGGGGGGGGAGTTTAGTTGCCAAAAGGCTCGATTTAGGTTTCAGTCAACCAATTAGAATTAGGCTAAAAAGCAAGCTTAGTTTGGTGAAGATTTTGAAAAACTCTAACGATAAAACCCAAACCTTCCGCAGAATTTTTGTGTGTGTGTGTGTGGGGAGGGTCAATTCCTGAAGTCAGACCAAGATTGCTTTTTTCCCTAATTTCAAATTTTATATTGGAATGTTAATTTCTAGTGGATGAAGGATGCTGTCCGTGTCTTAAAAATACACCATGACGAAATTGTCTCCAGAAAGGTTATGAAACATTCATAAATGAACTTTTGCAGTTAAGACATTGTGTATATTTCATAAACAAACTTTACATTTCCCTAATCAAAATACTGTGAAAATAATCAGTTTATATATTTTTAGTTATATTTATATTATATTAAATACCATTGTTGCAATTTTGAAGGGTATTTTTTTACACCTTCTAATTTCATCATTCTGTTAATCTCATCAAAATAGTCGTAGACAAGTGTGGTCAATTTAAACGGTGTCTTCTGTAATTAATTTATATAAAGAACAGTGTACGTGCGCTTGTCTTTCATACAAATATTCAACTTTTTCCGATCTAGATGAAATCTGGCAATAAGATTTTTCAAAAACCAATTCACAGGATCTGCACGCTCTTTCTACACTATACTCTCACTATATAGATTTTATTATAATTTTAAAAACATTTCATTCAAAACTCATAAATTTAAAAGCTCCGTGTTGCCATTCTGCAAAGCGTAAAGATATTTAGGTTTCAAGTTTAATCAGAAAATTCGGCAATATAAATGAAATGTGTTTCACTTGGAAAAACGCCACATATTTGTCTTTCCAATTGAATAAAAAGCGATTTCAAAGAAAAGTGTTGCCACTTCCGAAATCAAAATATTTTTAAGTGTGTAATTGTTCAGCAGAGTGTAAGATATCTAATTTTTCTTTCAAATTTATTCTATTATTAATTAATAAACTAAGCGATTTGAAGCCAATAAACTCAGATTCATTTCATTTACTATTATTAATTACCAGTTGGAAGCGTGAAACTGCACTTGCTGGATTCATTAAAATTATATATATACACCCTTCATTATATCTATCTGTATCTATATGTACTGAGAGATAGATATAGATATAATAAAGAGCTTTTTTGTTTGTATGTATGCAATTCATATAGATTTACGCTTTTATTAGATCTTGGCGAAATTTTCACACATTTGACCTTCGAAACAAGATCACTGCCTACATAAGATTTCGAAATAACCACACCACGGGGTCAATATTCCGAGTGTTTATATCAGAACAGTGCACTCACAACAACCATCCTGTGTACACATTACCCTTCTTAGGTTCATCTCGTCATTGTTACGTTTCCGCTGTCAGTGGAAGCCATATCTTCTAAGCAAGGAACTCATTTTTTTTTTTTTTTTTCAAAAAATAAATGTAAATATTTCTGCACAGTTTCGATTTAGCTTTTTAGGACACGACAGAATTTTCCACAACGGTGTAGAACCTTCAGAGCAGAATTTAAGTGCGCTTTCTACCGGGTTTTCTTGAATATTTTGGAAACTTTTAAGAAATCGTTCAAAGTGGACAAACCGACATAAAAGACTTAAGCGACAGCAAAACAAGAATCAGTTCTTACTTAGATGGCGCAGTGTTAGTTATCTAGTTAGAACAGTGTAGAACTTTCCAGAATAACGTAGAACCTTCACAGCAGAATTTAAGTGCCCTTTCTATCAGATTTTCGCAA
This sequence comes from Stegodyphus mimosarum, assembly GCA_000611955.2. Lineage (NCBI taxonomy): Eukaryota > Metazoa > Arthropoda > Arachnida > Araneae > Eresidae > Stegodyphus > Stegodyphus mimosarum. The sequence goes on from KK120328.1 coordinate 45,622, forward strand.
ATACTTTGAAAAGGGGATTTCGAAAAAATTACCTCCATCACCTTAAATGAAGCCTGCGTAAAGCCTGGGCAATGCCGGGTGCTTCAGCTGGTATATAAATAAAACAATAATAATAAAAAAATTAAGTTACAAACGTTGTAACTGAAATTTACATTTGAAAATCAGTCGTATTTGGGAAACGTATTCAAAATCAATTACGAAAACTAATTTAACTCTATGTAGTTCACATAACATTAATTTTCTTCATTACGTTTCTAAAGAAGAATCGTTTGGCATCGAAAATTTTATTAGCACTGGCTGGCAAAGATGGAAGATTTATGTAACTTTGTAGAGACATTAGGTATTTTTTTAAAGCATGAGAGAGGAAAAATGAGCAATCCCCTCGCCGTGACTCGAACCACGGACTTCTCGTTTTCATAGCGTTTCGAAAGAAAAAGCGTTTGTCATCGAAAATTTTATTAGCTTTTGCTGGCAAAGGTGGAAGACTTATGTAACTTTGTAGAGACATTAGGTATTTTTTAAAGCATGAAAGAGGAAAATGAGCAGTGCTCTCTCCAGGACTCGAGCCACGGACTTCTCGAATACGCGCCGAGCGTGCTGACCGCTACACCCCGAAGGCATGCTAAGAAGGCTAGGGAAATACCTTATAACTTTAGGAAACGTAATTCTTTTATAACATCAGAAGCTCAACAAAATTTAGTAATCCAAACTTTTAGTTCGGATTTAAGAATAGGATTACTTTGAGTCCATTTAAATATAAATATAACGAACTGTTACAATAGAAAATAAAGTAATTGGAAAAAAATTTGAAATTCGTGAATTTACTAAAAAATTGCGCGAAACCAATCACAGAAATTCGCGATAGAAGTTAGTGCCCTACTTGTCTCGAGAATTTTTGTGAAAATTATTCCCTCGAGTGCAATTATTCTTGACGATAAAGAAGCAGATATATAAGAGTGATCAAAATGCACTTGAATTTATTAAAAAATTAAAATTTATGCAAAAGCTGATAATTTACAGAAACTAACCTAGTGTGCGACCAGCCGCCTGGAATAGGTATCGTAAAAAAGCAAAGTAATGTATAATGATTTTAATGAATCCACTTAGTGTAAATTCGTGAGACCATTGCTAATTAATAAAAGTACAGATTAAGAACTGAGTACAGCTTTTAAATCGCTTAGTTTGTTAATCAATTACACACAGATTAAATTTGAAAGAAAAATTAATTATCTTACGCTCTGGCAGACGGCAACACTCTGGTTCCTGGAAGGAAAAGATATTTTATTTCGGGCATTACAACATATTTATTTTAAATTCGCTGAGTTAGTCGATTAAATCTAAAAGACAAATATCTTACGTTTTGCCGAATGGTAAAGCACTGCTTTTAAATCGCATTATCCAATCTTCATTATCCACTGATTAATCTCTTCACAAAATTACACAAAGTGACAGAGAAGAATTTTTTAGACAGAAAATAATTCAAAATTATACGTTACAAATACGCTTGCAAATTGTTAAATGTTTTAGAGGGAGAAATATCTATTAGCATTTAAAGTGACATCAATGTACAAGAATAAGAAAATAACTTTTAATTTTTTGAAAACGTTTGTCGCACAAAAGCAGAACGCTATAAATGTTAGGGTATTATTGATGGCACCAAATTATACAAAACAGACACGCCGGAGTCGAAGCTAAAAATAATCAAAAACACTTTTCTTGAAAAACGAAAGAATAGTACCGTAGCGCCACCTAGTGATCGACAAGCGAATCTTCGTCACGCTTTTCTTATCACGGTCAAAAGCGCGAGTTCCTTTTTCCTTCTTTGAGGAATTCATAAATACAAAAAGGATTTTATCATGAATAATCATTAGGACACCCATAAAAAATCTGTGCGTTTTGAGGCTGCATTTTTCGCATGTTTCCATCTGCCTGAAATATATTTAATGTCTCATGCATTCATGTATAAAGTAATCATAACATGTTTTATATATTTTTGAATAAATTTCACATGCTCATAAAAATAAGCTTTTTTTAACCCCGTGTGCGTATTCTTCTTGTTATTGTTTTCATTTCGGTTAGATTATGTCACATCCATAAATCAATTAAAGAAGTTGCAAATTGAAGCTCTATAATGTCTTTCATCTGTAAAAATACGTCGCTTATCAGTTAAGGTAAGTAAATCATTTAAAAAAATTAATCTTTACTTTGCACTTGCTATCCACCAGTTTCAGACCGCTGACATACGCGACCTAGCAAGTGTTGTCATTGCAGGAGACGTAAAATTTTATACGTGGTTTGGCCAATAGCAGTTAGTATTGCCATTCGAAGTGATATAAGATCATTAGCTTATGTTTCAAGTACACTCATGTCCATAAATTAAGGATAATTCGGAGTCACGCGAAAATCTAACTCTAAAATAAATATATCACCTGTAAAATCACTACACACATCTTCAAGAATCATATCCAAATTTCAGGAAGTAACCAGATGACACCGATGGTACGTCACAATGACGAAAGTGTAAGAGAGTGATATATAAGGAATACAGGCAAAGAAGTAAAATTGTTCGCAGACGCTTTATAAGCATTTTAGTGCAATAACCGAATAGTTATGACACAAAGGACGCATTTGGATAATATTTTACGAGGTAGAATTATCGGCCGTCTGGAATGTGGGCGTACCCAACTGGAAGTATCAGAGAAACTTGGAATTATCCAGAGTGTCATCTCCAGGCTTTGTCAACAATTCCAAAATCATGGTAATGTGAGTAGACGTTACAGCACAGGTCGCCCCAGAGTTACAACGCCGAACGAGGACCGGTATTTGGCAGTTACTGCCAAAAGAAACAGGCGGAACACAGCCTCAAACCTGTCTCGTCAGGTCTCTTCAGCCACTGGTACGACGATTTCAAGGCAGACCGTGTACAGACGCTTAGGGCAGATTGGTCTATATGCTCGTAGACCTGTCAGATGCGTTCCACTTACTGCAACTCACTGTCGCCTGCGGTTAGCCTGGAGTAGAGAGCATGCATTGTGGACACCGCAACAGTGGGCTTGTGTGACGTTTTCCGACGAGTCCAGGTTTAGCTTGCAGTCTGATTCTCGCCGGACTTTCATATGGAGAGCTCCAGATACCCGTTACCACCAAGAAAACATCACTCAACGACACCGTTACGGTGGTGCAGGAGTGCGCGTTTGGGGTGGAATTATTCTGGGTTCCAGAACTGACCTGCATGTTCAAATTGGAACCATGACAAGCCACATTTATCGGGACGTCATTCTGGAACAGCATGTACGTTTGTTTCGGGGCGCCATGGGTGCACAATTTGTGTTTATGGATGACAGCGCCCGTCCTCACCGTGCAAACATCGTAAGCGAATGCCTTCAATTGGAGGATATCACCCGTATGGACTGGCCAGCATTCTCACCGTACTTGAATCCAGTAGAGCACGTGTGGGACATGCTTGGCCCAGGAGTTGCAGCCCGTTAACCTCCTCCTACATGTCTACCGGAACTTCGGAGAGCATTGTTTTTTGAGTGGTGTAATATCCCCCAAGATTAGATCGATAATTTGATACTCAGCATGCCTAGGCGATGTACGGACTGTATTGCATCGTCTGGGAGACATACAATGTATTAACAATCATACCGACCATGTAATATTGGTTTTTTGTAAATAGGTTTTTTTTAATTTGCTCCAGGGAGAAAAAAGTCGCTTATTTTTTTAATAATATCAAACATATAGCATCTTTTTTTGCTCTTTACCTTTTGTTTAATAAATAAGCTTTACAAGTAAGTTAAATTTGTTTTGCTTCTAACTCTTCCTTTGCCTGATTTTGCATTATCCTTAATTTATGGACATGGGTGTAATACTTGCAAACCTTAACAGAACAGGCGATTTTAAAACAGGAAACGTAGTCAACTACTGTGAGTGCTTTAGAATTTTCTTTCCGAATTTTTATTTTGTTTCGCGGAATCTTGGGGTCAGGAGTTTCTCGGAATACAGTTTGAAGACCATTGAAATAAATTATAAAAATAGTCAAGCGTAAAAAAAAATCTCCAAACTGTTTCCGCTTTTAGTCAACCGCTTAAAATTAGGCCAAAAAAAATAACCTTAGTTTGGTTTAGATTTTGAATAACTCTATGTAATTTTAATGATGATCAGGCACATGGCCCTCTTCATGGGGAGCAAAAAAGAGTTCTGCAGAATTTGTTTTCCCTGATCCTTTAAAAAGCGAAAGTCCCTTTAAAACATCTAAGCCAAAATAAAGTTACTTCTTTGCCTAAGGGATGCCTCCGAATATTAAGATGAAGGGTCGAATAATTTTCAGAATCGTTCTGAACACTTCATAAAGGAATTATTGCGTTAAAGACAGTTCATAAAAAAATTTTTGCATTTTCTTAATAAAATTTCTGTGAAAGTATTTATTTATATGTTTCTTGTTGAATTTATACTAAATTAGTTAAATTTCGATGCTATTTTGAAGAAAATTTTCTGCCGTCGTTTTTCATTATTTTCGATTAATGGTACCAAAATAGTCATGTGCAAACCTGATCACATTCAGAGGCGCTTATTGTATATAATAAGCCTAATCTCAGTATTATATAACAATAAATTTCTTTCATGTTTCAAAAGAAAAGCTAAAACTGCGCAATTTTTGTTTAAATTTAAATCTAAATAACATTAAATAACTGCCTAAATGTTGGATGTGTAAGAGTCACTTGGCGCATGCACATTCCAAAGATCAAGGTCTCCTACCCTTCTTCCCTCATCCCATTTTTATTATTTATTCTATAACCATATAATCACTTTATTCATCGGCTGAGACAGCAGTCCTGAAACGAAATTACAATGTTCCCCAGTAGGCGGAGCTGCGGTCGAATCCAAAATCGTGCCCGGAACCTAGAGACAGGGTAGAATAATAACAATGATGGCAAATATAAAACGAGAAATTTCTCTTCTCTGGGGTGGCATCCGTGAGATATGAATCGGCTACTTTCGCTTTCGGCGAATTCTCAGAGAACAATCTAACAGAGGGTTTGGACGTATGGCATTTATTACGAGCTTGGCAATTTTCCACGATTGACTTCCTATAGAATTAGGCGCACAGATACGCGTTTTAATATGACCATGACAGCACGTTATTACGGAAGAACCCGTATGGAAATACTGCAGTCGGTATTAGGCCAGTGTATATAGCGCATATACTGAGCTGTGTGTCAGTCTGCATAATATGTGTTTAGGAGCCAACGAACTAAGCCTACTTTACTGGGGTCAATACTTGACGAAGAATTCCTTATTTTATTTTCCAAATAAAGTTATTATAGGGATGTTCCGTCACGATAAGCAACGTGCAATGCCTTCTATAAAAGTAAATAAATAAATACAAGTAAAGTAAATAAAAGAATCAGAGTTTGATTAAAACCATCTGATACCATCTCCTCAGGCCAAGATAAGGGGCTCAGATTTCATCCTTCTAAAATTTTATTGACATAAAGAAAAAAGTATAATAATAATAAAATAATTTTACAGATTTTCCAATTATTTGGCTATTTTTACTAGAATTGTAATTAAATTGTTTCATTTCTCGGTGCAATGCTGCGCGCGACGAGTTTTAAGATAAAGTTACGCCGAAACAGTAAAAATACAGGAGCACGCGCATTTAACATTTAATAAATAGATATCTTGTAATTGTTTTTGCTATCGAGAAACTACCAGAATGATCTCGTGCAGGATTAAAAAGCTTATAAAAGTCGGATTAAAACATCTCAGCTCAGTTGTTGTTGTTAAGCGAACTGTAGTTGTTTACTTAGTGCTATTATTGATTGTGGCGAATTCGCAGTGAGATCGGATTAGTTTTCTTTGTACTTTGAATTTGAGTTCTGTTTATATTTTAGTAGTTTAAAATATAACTACTGTGAGATATTGTGATCTTGCACGAATATCTCTGAGGAAATATTTCAGCATTTTGTTTTATTTCTTGTGAAAGGAATAAATTTTATTAACTTTTTATCGACTTGTGCATTCAATCCATTACGAAACCGTACGCACGCAACTATACTATAAAAATATATAAAAATTTGAAAGTTTTCAGATTTTGTATTGCACCCAAAAAAGGCTTCTTTCTAACGTTTTGTATGTTTCCTTTATTTATTAAATATTATGTTCTTCGCGCTTAAACCAAAAATTCGGTTCAAGAGCAATATCGCAAAATAATTTTAAAATGAGCACATCTTTAGAATTTCCGATTCCCAGTCTCACGCACTGGAGACAAAAATGTTTTCTCTGTACAACGTTGCCATGGCTCGCTTTGAAATCCTTGAGTTTGTTACTCAAAAATTTGTTAAAGTTTTACAAAATATGAAATCCATAACAAAACAAATTTCAAATTTCAAATTTGGGCTTCCAGATGCCCATATTCGGTTCGAATCGTTAGCATAAAACAATTTTAATTGCAATTCTAAATAAATAGCTAAATAAATACAAAATCCGTTATAACATTTAAAAAGTTAATAAATATGTAATGTCATTTCATGAAAATATTTAATGTTTTTAAAATTTTACATCCATTCGATTCAAAAGTCTAAGAATTATATCCTTAAGCTATAAAGTATTTCTCCCGCCTTCTTGGCATGCCTTCGTGGTGTAGTGGTCAGCACGCTTGACGCGTATTCTAGAGGTCCGTGGTTGGAGTCCCGGCGAAGGCGTTGAATATTTTTCATCTCTTCTGCTTGAAATAGTTCATTTGTTCATTATTAACAGGCAGATTAAATACGAAAACATAATAACTTACGTGTTCCTGATTGGCAACAGTTCTTTTAGGTTAATAGAAAAAAATTGAAAGAATTCAATTACTAACAATAGCCCAAGAAGGCTCTTTTAAAGTTTAATATGGTTTAGTAATAGAGATTATTCATATTATCCATACAGATGGAACAGCGAAACATATTACAGGACGTAAGGCAAAGCTACATTCAGACTAACATGGGAATGTTCTATATTTTCCATTTATTTGAAAGTGGAAAAAGCTAGATTTTGTAAAAAACATTGAATGTTTTTAATTAGATATTCATGAATGAAATGCACTTTTATTTAATCCATCCGATTATTCAAAAGTAACAAAGTAATGTTCTTAAGAACTGCATCTGTTCTTAAGTATTATAAGTTATTTCTCCAGCCTTCTTGCATGCCTTCGCGGTGTAGTAATCAGTACGGTCGACGCGTATTCGAGAGGTCCGTGGTTCGAATCCCGGCAAGGGCATTGCTCATTTTTCATCTCTACTGCTTGAAATAAGCTAGTCTCTCTACAGAATATTATTATTTATTATTATAATTTTGTTCTTAAGAATATTATTATTTATCTGTTAGTGTTGCGTTCTACGAGTTCGTGGATTTGGAGTGATTGACGACAACACTTAATGAAGAATGAAAACACAACTTATTAGCCATTATTACTCAGGATAGTTCCAAAAGCACGTTTACAGTCGTCGAGAAACCACGACAAACACGCTGAAACAAATAGCAACACACCCTTCAGGCTATCAGGTTAATGGTGAAGACAGCTTCATGGCAAAGCAACAGCTCCGGACCCGGTCGATCGCTGTCAAGCTAATCTCTGAACTCAAGTCACTAACACGACACTACACTACTCAAGATACTCTTCACGATACAGACAAGATAGACTGTCATAGCGCCAGTTTTGTCATCAAATGTCGACAAATGGGGAATTTCTTGCCAAATCTGGCAACCCCGCCTTTCTTTGCAATTTTCTGGTAACCCTATATCAGTTTTGCGGGGAAGTTTTCTTACCGCAGCTGGGCATTTCGTAACAATAGCTTAGTTTGTTGACGCATAACAGACATTTTAAATTGGAAAGATAAATATCTCAGATTTTGGAAAATGGCGACAGACTCGAATGAAAAGTGAATCAACGCCAAATCCTGTTTCAAGAAGTCTGGGGGATTTTATGCTAATTAAACAGTTATTATCGTTTGGACTTTTATTTTAACTTCTTCTTTCCGTAGAGTTTACCAGGATGCAAATTAGTTGTCTAGGTATTTAAACCGAGGTTTTGAATGTTTTAGATTTAGAGCTTTTGGCAGCCTCGTGTTGCGATTACGTACTACCACCACCTCTACCACAGTTATTCCGGCTTTAGCATTTCGCTAGCCGACGTTTAAAATACGCGGGTTAATTATCTTTAGCCAGCTTAAAGTAGTCTATACTGTGTGCAGTTTCAGAGAACATGAGCTGTATTTGAAATTAAATTTCATCTTATGTTGCTTTAAATAACCGCAAGTATTGGAGGTTCATCTGTAGCACAAGTAGTGCCTTCTGCTCCTTTAAGCAGTTAAGCAAAAAGGTTATTTTAACCTTCTTACGACTTTATCATTTCCTTCAGAGTAAAGTTGTAAGGAATTCGATCTTTCTCTATAGTAACTTGCAGCCAAACCTCACTAAGACTTTAAGCGAGTTATCGCTAAGTTTCAAAAGTACTACAGAGACTTAAGAAGGGTGTAAATCACCCTTTCTTTTAAACTAAAATAGACGAACAGAAATCTCAATCTGGTGCTGAACTGGCGTGAAATTTCTGTCGGCTAGTGTAATGCAAGGCCGAAGACAGGAACTCTTATCTTAGAATAGTAATCTTTGCAGCTGGACCTTCAGTAAGTAAAACACTTCACAGTCCCAAACCTCCACTTAAATACACGTCAGCGAATTTGCAATCTGGTGGGAAAACGGAAAGAGAGAAGTTACAGTAAAGATTCTGATTATAAAATAACTGATTAAACAAATTAATTAAACATTGCAAAGTGATACCTCGCTTTTCATTAAGATTTGAAGGACTTTCAGTTAGGCTTCTAGACATGGCAGAACTCTAAAACGCCTTTAGGCTAATAAAAAGGTATAAAGCATTTTAAACTAATCTTGTCCGCAGGTTGGGATCAAATATTAATTTCAGGATTTGTTTTAAGTCAAAAAACAGAAAACTTCGTACAAAAAGGGAGAAGAAACTACAAAAACGTTAAAAAAAATACATATACAAATATACTAATTGATATATTTGGCGTGGTGCTGAGAGCACATTCGTGATTCTGATATACTGCGAAAAATGCAGTGCGTTTTGGAATGGGTTTAGAACATTTTGCATTAATTTTAAAAGTAAAGCCAGTTTCAAAAATGACAATCAGTTATTCATTTCTTAGTAAATTTGCATAATGTAGTCGAAACTTTTTATAGATTTAAATTATTATCATTCCTTTAAAATTTTGACTCTTATGAAACATAAATATGGCTGGCATTTTGCTCCTAATCTGAATTCAGGAAGTCGTTTGATGAGCAAATGGTTCAAAAGAAAAACCAATTTTAAAAGACTAATTAAAAAGTTCAATGTCTCGGGTGATCTCATGCGTCCATGTCAAACAATGAGTAAGAAATCTTTAAATACTTTTGCCCCAAACATCGAAACGCCCTCGGTGTTAATTTCACTACATTTTTAAAGTAAAAGTTTTTCAAAATTCCGCCCTGGAGGTATTTAAAATATTCATTAGAAATCATGTGTTTGGAATAGTAAACACAACTTCTTTTAGCCGCCGCCAGTTAGTTACGTGGGCTGTTTCCACCTGCATATGCAGAAAATGCTACAATTTTCCGCAGTCTTTTGCGCCAGGGGCAGTGGTATGAGGTCACGGCGTGGCGGGGAATCTAGAGTACGTTTATTTTTTCAATTTACCTTTACTATCGGTAGGTGTTAATCGACATTTATCTGTTTCGGTTCAGCGCGTGTCTGCCCATTCAGTGCGCATGTGCGTTTCTCTTAAAAGGTCATATACCTTTAAATCGGTGGTTTCAAACTGGCGGCCTGCAAAGCAATTTTATACGGCCCGCGAATACATTTCAATTATATACTTGTTGCAAAATTTACAGTGGGATATTTTTACAGTGGGATATAAATTTACAGTGGGATATAAATCTCATTCAACGATTTGAAGATAGAAATTTGATTAATTTTTATTCGTACTTCCGTCAAAAAAATAAATAATCTCACTTATTAGTGAATTAGTGCACTAAGAATAATCGCTTTGTTCGGGAATACAAATGTGTGAGCAATTTTCTTTAAGCAGATGAAAATCAACGAAAAAGAATCCTATTGGCAGATGAGCATCTACACTCCGAGACGAAGATAATTTTTACGAAATTTTCTTTATGGCTAAAAACTTTATCGGAATCGAAACGCCATTAAGTATCAAGCTGTAAAAGAAATAAAGAAGTTTATAATTATTTACATACAAACATACATATTTTTACTTATGCTTCGAAGAAAAATTTAATAAACAAAAGAAACAGACTAAATTGTCATTATTTATTCGTAATATTTGTCACCTTAGGAAAACTCCCTCTCAAAATTTAAAAACTGTTCATTATTTATTTAGTTTCAGGTTAATTTAAAGTATGTTATTTAATGAAACATGCTAGAACTGTTTTAAATATATATTAATCTGAATGTAATTAATTTAATGCTATGAAAATATGTATTTAGGTGCTTCTAAATAATATTTGTACGAAATTAGATGAATTCCACTGCTGTTTTGAAGAGCATTTTTTTCTCATCGTTTACTGTTATGATTCAGTCGCTATGATTATCAAAATAGCCGGAGACAGATGTGATCACATTAGGGACGCCTATTGTATTTATGAAATTGCTTATGCGACAAGCCGCCTAAAATCGTTATCACAAAATAAATAAATAAATAAATGTGTAACAATTTTAATAAGTCCATTTAGTGTCACTACATTAAAATATTTAACATCTCGTGATTTAAATGCATCTTTATCTGAAGCAATTAGATTAAAAAGTAGAAAAATAATTCTTAAGAACTGCGTTTATTGTTTTTAAATCTCTTGGTTTGTTAATCAATAACACGCAAGTTAAATATAAAAATTAAACATCTTACGCTGCACCGAATGGCAAGCCCGTGGTGCGTAGAAGATGAAGGTATATTTTAATTCAAGCAGTGGCAACACATTGCTTAAAATAGCCATGCTTGCTGATAAAAATTAAGAGAAAAGTATCTCGAATGGCAGTAGTCCAGCTCATCGGAGATAAATTTTTTTTTTATTTCTTACAGTGTTGCTACTACTCGGTTCAAATTCTTGAGGTTTGTTGATCAAAAATTCATTAAATTCGTATGAAATATGTGTTAGTTGATAATATGTGTTAATCGAGCGTTTAATAGATGTTATGTGCAGTTTTAGTGGCATCATTGTTTTGTTGTATTATTATGTTTTATGCATCTGGCATCACTGTTACTTCTATCATTCTAAAGTTTTTATGTAAACAACAAGACGGACGTGAAATTCATTTAGCTCTGTTTTGTTAATTTTTGTAACAGGTTATGAATTTGAGAGACGTTTAAATGCCCAAATAAAGTAACGATGGCTATGTTGACGTATTTGAATCACGGATTTTTTACTTTCTTTTTTGATTATGTTGACGTATTTGAATCACGGATTTTTTTTATTTTCGTTTTGATTTCAACACTTCACCTGAACAGTGTGTAGGTAGCCGCTACAGTATACCGATAGCTTTTTTTGCTGCATATTTCCTGGTTAATGACGACGTAATATGGAAGCTAAAAATTTTGTTCAGTGTACCAAATTGGAAGGTAACAACTGGACGGATCGGAAATTTGAAATAAACTCTTTGTTTGTGCTCAACGATTGTGCGGGAATCTTCGATAATTCCCTTGTCGAGCCAAAAGCACCAGCAGAAGGCGCGAATGAAATGACGATACGCGAGTGCAACGAAGCTGCAAAAGCGTACGCAAAGGCGAATGCGAAAGCTGGCGTGATCATTCGCACAAATTTATCACCGAATGTGTTAAATTTGATCCGTATACATGGTAATTCTGCACTGGCGATATGGAATGAGTTGTTAAGTAATTTTGAGAAGGTGTCAAGTCTGAAATTGGACACTCTTCTGCAATAGTTTTTCACCTTTCGGATCGAGAAAGACGAAAGTGTAATGCAGTAACTCGCTCGCTTACGTATACTTTGGGTGGATCTTCAAAGTGAGCAAGAGTTGAGCGGCGAAGGAAAGTTGCTCCAGAACTTGCTAGCACCGCGAATCCTATCTATTCTTCCTGATGACGAATACTCGAGTTCAAATCACAGTGGGACTCAATGCCAAAGACGGAAAAGTCACCTGAAAAACTGATCGAACAGATCAACATGCGGCTGCAAAGAAGAAATCAAGAGCTTAGAGACAAAAGTACGATAACATTCGTGGCAAATGTTAATTATGGCGCAAAACATAGTGGAAAGAAATGGAAGAAGAGTGGTAAAAAACCTCAGATAGTCTGCCAACCCCAACCCTTGACAAATAATGCCAAAACGATGAACAGACTTAGTAAGACTGATGATGGTGTGAAAGGTTTCAATGGCATCTGTTTTCGTTGTAATAAACTGGGGCACATTGGTAAATTTTGCCCAGTTTCCCTGACATGCGAACCACGAAGAATGGCAAAACAGAAACCTTCTTTGCAAATACTCAGTGCAATGCGTTTGCTTGTCAAGAAGATGATTGTGGCCGAAATGTGTGGCTTAAAGACGATGGAGCTACAGCACACATTACAAATTCAGCCGAGTATTTCAAGACGTACCTTCACTTTAACGAACAAGCGGAAATCACAGTCGGTAACAAACAGAGAATACCAACCAGCATATGGCTGCGGGGACATTGACATGTGCGCGACGGTTGGAAATGTACAAAAATCTATTGTGCTCACTGATGTACTGTACGCACCAGAAAATGGCAAAAATTTGTTATCAGCTTCAAAGGCAATGAAGCGAGGAATCTCGAACTTTGGTGATTCAGATGATATGATTTGTCGTTTCTTTCGCAAAGAGACCCTTTTAGAGGCCCCATGTTCATCAAATCCACTCTTTGAACTACGTGCAAAACCAGTCAAGCCAAGACGGGATTCTGCTGCTGCAACCTACTTAGTTGACAACAAAATGACAAATCCTTTTCCTGAAACGGCAACGAAGACGACGACAAAATCTCCATTATCACTTTGGCATCGACGACTTGGACATCAAAGAATACAGTACGTGAAACAGTACCTGCGCCAAAATGGTATAGATTTCATTGACGAGAGACTATTTTGTGAGCCATGAGCGTATAGTAAACAAAGTCGACCAACATTTAAACCAAAACGATTCAAAACAAAAAAGTCTGTTGAAATAATACATGCAGACTTACTCGAATCGCCAGTCTTATCAAGAGGTGGAAAGAAGTATATGTTAGTGATTAAGGACGATTACTCTAAGTTTCGACATGTAGAATTTCTGAGACATAAAGACGAGGCTGTGGATAAAATCAAGCAGTTTCTTGTTCGAACCAACAAAGATGGTATAAATATAAAAGAACTGGTCACAGACGGTGGTCGTGAGTTTGACAATGATAAATTGGTGAAATTAATTAATGATGCAGGCACCAAGCTGCGAATCACTATACCATATACACCAAAGCAAAACGGATTGGTTGAGAGAGAGAATCGTACAATAATGAATGCAGTTCGCACTATGATCAAGGATTCAGGCCTGCCACAATTCCTATAGGCAGAAGCAGCATCTATAGCTGTCTACGCTCTCAATCGAACCGGACCAAGTAAGACCACAGAAAAATCTCCGTTTGAAGAATGGTTTGGACGCAAGCCGGCAATCAAGAAAATTCGAGTTCTTGGATCAGCTGCATTTGTACATGTACCAAATGTCAACAGAGGTAAATTAGATGACAAGGCTATAAAGAGCTATTTGGCTAATTTATATTAGAGCATTTGTGATGACGATGTATATCGCATTTTCATACCATCAAGGAATGATACGATAAAAAGTGCCAATGTAGTGTTCAATGAACAGCAAATCGGCCCTACTTCCCAACCTTCAGAAATAGCATCTAATACCGGTCTATCAAGCGGTATGAAGTTTATTTTGGAGGATACGCACGATGATGCAGACACACAGGGGACTGGTGATCTGAGCACTGATGAAGATGAACCAACACAGATGACTGCTTGTACATTGCGAGATCGTTCAACTATCCAATTGCCTGTCAGATATAACGACTACGACGTGTACAACAGCATTCTGAAGTTGGAACAGCCTAAAACATATGGCGAACAACGAACAACGTCTCCTGAATATGCCGACTGGAAACGAGCCATGGACGAAGAAATGGTTTTGCATGCCAAACATGGAACAGGGCAACTTGTTGAGTCACCTAACGGACGTAAAATCCTTGACAATCACTGGGTTTACAGAGTGAAGACAAATCCCGATGGCTCAATTGAGAGATTCAAGGCCCGTTTAGTAGCAAAAGGGTACAAGCAGATGGTAAATATCGACTACGAAGACACATTTAGCCCGGTGTGTCGTTATGACACTATCCGAGCTCTAATTGCAACGGCAGCCAAGGAGAAGCTCAAATTATATCAAATTGACGTGGAGA
>KK120328.1:60144-75394 GCA_000611955.2 Stegodyphus mimosarum
TAACTGAGGAGATCTACATGCATCAACTCGAAGACTATGGACTATAGCGAAGGAAGTAAGCGTGCATGCAAGATGCCCCGACCTTTATACGGCTTGAAACAAGCTGGACGATGTTGGAATGCCAAGTTTACTGATGTGCTAAAGAAACATGGCATGATCCAAAGTAAATCCGACAACTGCCTGTTCATACGAAATGATTATGGACAAAAGATGCTGATGGCGATTTACGTTGATGATGGCATTGTCGCTGTTCAGGACAAAGCAGCATTCTTCACATTTATGGACGATCTCAAGCAACATTTTAACATTCGAGTAACGACGTTAAATTGCCTTGGTCTACACGTTGAACGTTTGAAAGACTACTCACTCTTCCTGCACCAAGAAGCATTTACAAGAAAGATATTAGAGCAATTTGGAGATGATAAGACATCACACATCCCAGTAAAGAAGACGAGTCTCAAGGTCAACTACGGTCAACCAAGTGATGACGGCGTGATCAAGATCAAGGAGGCGAAGCCTCTCAGTAGTGAAATTCCATACCGATCAGTAGTTGGTAGTTTGCTGTACTTGGCGATGGGGACTCGACCAGATATTGCTTACGCAGTGAGTTTGATGTCTCGAAAGCTGAAAAATCCTACAGAACGTGATTGGAAAATCGTACAGACAACATTAAGATACCTCACACTACTATTGGACACGGCATTGTGTACAATAACGAAGATGATAGAAGTTTGATGTTGCTTTTGACGCAGATAACAAGAGCTGTGCAGAAACACGCAGGTCTCGAACAGGTGTTATTTCTTTCTATGGTGGAGGTGCAGTTACGTGGCAAAGCAACCTACAGGAGGCCATATCCATTTCGATGACAGAGGCAGAGTTCATGGCAGCAGCTTGTCGGGTTTGACTTATTTAATTCAATGTTCAATCTTCGAACCCTACAAACACTAACAAGCGAATAATCGCTTAAGTGTGTTAACAAACACGCAAGACTTAAGACGGGTTAACTACCCTTTATTTCTCAGAATAAATACAATCAAGTCCTAACTCGGAGTATACAGCAAAGCCTCCACTTGGGCTTTTTTTAAATGAATAGGAAATTAAACTTAACTACGCTTAACTAAAACTAACTGAAGATATAGCCGAAGCTATGAGGATTCTAAGTAGTTGGCCCCTAAATCTTAATTAAATCGGCGAAGCCAAGCAAGGCCTTAAAGTATGGCCGAGCGTAGTAATATCTAAGAGAGACGTAGCGAAAAGGCAAACGCGCGCTAGTCAGGCAACCAGACTCTCTTTCTCGAAGTTGATGAAACTTTGACTTAAATAGTACTCTTACTCATTTGCATTCACTGCGTTTCTGAAATTATATTCTGGTAGGAAATTGTAAGCTGAAACAAGAAAGATAGGATAGGTGCATAACTTAAAATAACTTTTAATAAAATTAGGATAAACCTTACATTTTTCAACACCAGAATTTAACTACTCGAAGAATAAGGTCTCAAAACGACCTTGTTTAAGAGTGTAAATTCTACAAAACTCTTTTTCATCAAAGTCTTAAACTTTTAGCAATAGTGCTTTATTGAATTTATTATTAAACTTTTCCTGTTTAGGGCAAACCTTACAACAATTTCTAAAGCTATACTAAAATTAAGAATTTTTCATTCACATTTTCACAAATTGACTGGGAAGAAATATCTGTTTCTTTGTTGAACAGGTTTACTCAGTCTTGGTCCTTGCACAAATTATCTGGAAGGAAATAATGTTAATGATATTTTCACACAAACAATTTCCATTTTGGTTACCAACCCTCTTTATTGAAATTATTTTGGCTCTCAAACACTTTCCTTCACACCACATTTAATCTTCTTCGCTCCACGCTCTCCAGAAATTGTTCTGAGTGAACTGAGTGTGTTAATATTGTGTATCAGTGCACTACTCTACCACCTACACAACAACTACTTATATGTTAAAATTGACACTCAAGACCTTTGAAGACTCCTTAAACACAAAACTAGTTCTATGGAACTTCATTTAAATCCTTAAGGGAAGCCTGGAGAGCCTAAATTTGAACACATTCAATCTATACTTTCTTTCAAGTCATCTCTTATACAAAGTATTTTACAGTCCCGCTTGACGGAAACTTACATTTGTAAAAGTTTAAATTTACAGTAGTTTTAAAGCTGATATTAGCATTTCTACATTCAATAGAACATTTTAACATGCAATATTTTAAAATTCACTTTACATCATTCGTTATAGTTGCTATACAAAATTTACAAACTTTTGCTGCAATCTTTCTTTAGGTTAACACATTTTATATTGAAGTCTTTCGACTAAAAATATTCACAAATTAGTTTCTAGCAACTTGAGAATTCTCAAAAAGGTAGTTACAAAATAAATTCTCACCAACTTGCGAATTCAAAAATCTTTTCTGTTTAAAAGATACAACTACATTCTCGCAAACTTGCGAATTCAATTTCTTGCTTTGAACAGTATTTAGCAACTTTAAACAACATGACATAAATCGAACTTTCAATATCAAATAGGAAACAAGAAAAATTTTCACTTATCTGTTTGGTTTCTATAATCCTCCATTCTTTTCGCACAGAATACTTGCTACGTGGGACATCTTAAATTTTGAACTTTCAATCTTCTTGGACAGCTGGTATTCACTTCTAGCCCCTCCTTTCCTTTCTTTCCTGTTGCGTTGAATTCGCCTGTTTTTCTTGTTGGTTGAGGTTTCTGGTACTCTGGCCTCCTCTTTGCCTTGCAGTAACGGGATCTTTCCTCGAAATCTTTAAACCTTTCCTTGATTCTCCTGGTTTCCTGAAACGGAATGGCTCTTGCATCGGCGGTTAGTTTTCCTCTCGTGGATCTTGGCTCCCAACGTCCCTGTAGCTTCTTTCGAGGTAGTTGGCATAAGTTCTGGGGTTGGACGTTTTCTTTTAATACTAGCAATGGGCCTTTTTTCCGCTTTCCCATCGGCACTTGCTTCTGTTGAAAGTAGATCGCTTCTCTTTTTCGTTCTCGCTGAGTTTGAACCTTGTAACTGCTGTTGCGTTCTCTTCGCGTTACTTTCTTCAATATTCTTCGCTTCTTTTCTTTTTCCTGCTGGGGGATCCCTGCTGGGCGACGGTGACACTAGTGTGGCGCATTTCCAGGATCCTGCAATAGAACTTGAAAATCCGTACGAATATAATACAGTTTAAGCTAGTACATATTAACAATTGTTTGCTGGCAATTTTCTGCCTTTTTATTGCCTGTAGAGAATTTGATTTTTTCGATGATGAATAGCTCATCAAGCCTGGGCTCATATTTGGCTACCCTATTTCGGGTGCAGACGATAACGAATGCTTTGTTTCTAATACTTTATGGCCTATCGTATATTCCACCTCGCGTCTCTTTCTATCATTAATAGACTTTTTGTTTCCACCTTGCCGCATCAGAACTTTTGATGGCCTCATTAATAATTTTCTGTGTCTCTTTCAATTGAAACTCTTCCTGTCTTTGTTGAACGAAAAATAGCTTATCCAGTGGCGTTAAAAATTTTCTTTCTAAGAATAATTTGGGAGGGGGGTTGTATGATATCATGCTTTGTTGTTCTCAAGTCAAAGCCTAATTCATTGACACAGCTCTCCCAACGGTCATGATTATTCTCAACATATCCCCGAATAATTTTAACTATATTCTTATTTACATGTTCCGCAATATTCGATTGCGGTTTATAAGGTACCATTTTTACATGGCGTATGCCAAGGCCTGTGTAAAGTTTTTCAAACAAATTACTTACGAATTGCCTAGAGTTGTCTAATATTACTTTTACTGGGTCCCCGTATTTTAAAATATATTTATTTAGAAACGAATCTGTTACTATCTGCTGAAGCCCGTTTAAGGAGAATTATTTCCACCTATTTTGAGAAATGATCCTGAATGGTTAGCAAGTATCTATTTTTATTAATTTTTGTTCTAGGGTAGGGACCGAGCAAATTAATGCCAAACTATTCATTTGGGAAATTGATTTTTATGTTATTTAAATACCCCGCCGGGTTATAATTAACGTCGTTAATTAACTGACACAAGTGACATGACCTGACATACGCCATCACAACTTTGTACAACTACGGAAAATACACCTCTTCGCGGACCCTTTGCAGTCTGTTCCTAACCCCAAGATGGCCCCCTAATTTCGAGTCATGGAGCTCCTCTAAACTATTTAAGCGTTGACTCATTGGGACTACCGGCCGCAACTCTTGATTATCGTTGGTTGTTTTCGAGTAAAACAGCAATTTATCAATAATTTCATAATGGGCCGCTCTATTGCGAATAGCCGTTAAGTCTACATGTTCAAAATTTTCAGGATCTTCCTGATAAGGGTAAATGTCTTTGAACTTTGGGTCCGGTTTTAATTCGGCAATTACTGTTACACGGGATTCAATTATTTTCGCAGTTAGCATCCTACATTTAATTGTATTTCCGTCGTCATCGATCTTTATTCTTGATAGTGCATCCGCAACTATATTTCTTTTCCTGGCGAGAGTTTTATTATTAAATTATACTCTTGCAGTTTTAGTGTCCAACGTATGAGCCTAAGCGAAAGATGTTTTCCGGAGTATAGGCGACTAGCTGTTGCGTAATCTGAATACACAGTTATTGAGGCACTCCCAAAGAACACCCGAAATTTTTGCACCGATAGTAAGACTGCGAGAGTTTCCCGCTCATTTGCAGTATAATTTCGTTAACTTAAGTGTCTTGCTAAAAAAAGCTATTGCCTGCCCATTTTGGGAAAGAACTTCGCCATCTGCGTAGCCTGAAGCGTCCGCTGCGATTTCCAAATTTTGATCCCCTTCCGGGAATTTAAGAACAGGGGCGTTAATTAAGGTTTGTTTCAATTCTTCAAACCCCATGTTCGCCTCCGCGGTCCATCTGAACCTCGTCTTTTTTTGTTAAGAACAAACAAGGGTTCAACTATGTTTGCGAAATCTTATATGAGCACCCTATAATAGGAACACATTCCCAAAAAAGATGATAATTTCTTGGCCGTATTTGGAGGTGGATAACTTTTAACCTCTAAAATTTTAGACTTGTCAGTCTCAATACCTTTTTTCGAGATTTTATAGCCGGGGTACCTCAATTTACTCTTTTTTGGATTAATTTTTCATGCCCGCCTCATTTAATAATGTAAAAACATCCTCTAAATGTTCAATGTGTTCCTCTAGGGCTTCGATTGCCACAATAATATCATCGAGATAGATACTTTTGCCCAAGACTGGCCTTAAAACAATATCCATAACTTTTTTGAAATGTAGCTGGAACTCCGCTTAAGCCAAACGGCATTCAGAAAAAGGCATACACGCCTGACTTTGTAATAAAAGCTGGTTTTTTGA
Organism: Stegodyphus mimosarum; assembly: GCA_000611955.2. Taxonomy (NCBI): domain Eukaryota; kingdom Metazoa; phylum Arthropoda; class Arachnida; order Araneae; family Eresidae; genus Stegodyphus; species Stegodyphus mimosarum. The sequence goes on from KK120328.1 coordinate 65,526, forward strand.
CATTCTCGGATTTTGCTGCAATTTCAAAATAACCTGTCGTCAGATTTAAAGTAGTCGTATATTTAGTCCACCGGATCTTTCTTATAATTTCATCTATTATCGGGAGGGGATATGTGGGGTATTTCTTTATGCTATTTAATTTTCTGTAATCAACTGCGAATCTCCATGCGTTCGGGTCTGCGGGTGGCAGTACATTCTTCTTCCTACATAAAGCGACAGGACTAGCAAAGGAGCTGCTACTTGGCATAATCATCTTATTCTCGAGCATTTTCTTAATGTGTTGCTCGAGAATGTCTTCCTTCACATGGCCGTATCTATACGGTTTTGAACGTACTGGGGGCTCACTACCAATATCAATAGTGTGGGATACAATCTGGCAGAAGCCAGGCTTCTCGTGAAATAATTGAGAAAAATTTCTTACCAAATCTTGGATTTTCTCTTTTTCTCCTTCTTCCAGGTGATTCAGCTCAAATTCCGGTATTGTTCAACTTGTTCAACTTCCATTTTATCTATCTTGACCTGTAAGGTAGAATCTTTGAAATTATTTTTTGCGCTAGCTGCGCGTAAGAAATCAACCCGCAGTATGACTGCGGTTAACAAATTCTTTACCACTAAAAAGTTTATTTTCTGTACCTCGTTCTTTATTTGAGTATGCAGCCCCACTTTTCCCAAGCAGACACACTGTTTGCCTTGGGCAGCAATCACCCGTTGTCTTAAACAATCTACAACGACGAAAATGCTTTTTAAAAAAGTCCTGCCTGCGACAGGAAGCTGCATTGAGCCTCGGTATCCAGTAGGGCGATAGTAGGAGCGTCGTTTATTAATATCTGAATTTCTGGCAGGGCCAAATTTTGTACGACTACCGTATTCAGTTTGATTTCTGAGGGATTGTCCTTCCCAAACGGTGACTTGACCCTCCTTCTGGTTACCGTGACTAGATTAAATTTTTCTTTTCTGCCCGTTCATCCAGCTGCTTTTTATTTCCCCACGCCTGACCAGCTTTTTCTTATCTGGCCTTGTGACTTTCCCTTCTTGCCGATAGGAATTCTGCTAACCTTGAGATTTCGTTTGGGCGTGAAATCTTGAATACTGTCTAAAGTTGTTCGCAGGCGCGTTTTCGGCCGTACGCCTATTCTGAAATTTGACCGCTAGTTCGAATAAGCTTTCCAGCGTTTGCGGATTTTCAACTTCAAGAAAGTCCTGGATTGACGGAAGCAACCGCTGCAATATTATTTCGATAATTTCTTTGTCCGGCCTTTTTCCATATAATAATTTGACAATATGGATCTTCTTTAAGATGAAGTCCGTTAATTCGTCAAAATTAGTTTGATATTTACTGAATAATTATGATTCGTATTTTGCGAGGTCTCTCACAACTGGGAATGCGAATTTAAAAAATTTTTCCAAGTATACGTTTCGGATCCTGGATCCCCCAACAAACTCTTGCCAATAATCTTGTACTAGCTGAGGGCTTGACCTTTTAAGTTCGACGTAATGACGATAATTCTTTGCTGCTGGTTCACAAGATATAACCTGAAGTGTAAATCCAGCTGCTCCAGGAAGGTCATTACGTATCCTCTTTCATCAAACTTTGCTGCTGGCTTCATTGCCGCTCTCATAGTTTCCATTCTAAATTCAAATCCCTCCATGGGGTTTGGTTGTGGCTGAGGGAACTGAAAGGTGGGAAGGTAAACGAGAAATTTTCACTACTTAGCGGCATGGTTCGGTAAGAACACGTTCGGGCACCAAATGTGGGGTTTGACTTATTTAATTCAGTGTTCAATCTTCGAACCTCACAAACACTAACAAGAGAATAATCGCTTAAGTGTGTGAACAAACACGTAAGACTTAAGAAGGGTTAACTATCCTTTATTTCTCAGAATAAATACAATCAAGTCCTAACTCAGTATACACAAAGAGTATACACAAAGCCTCCACTTGGGCTTGAACTTAAATACTTATGAAATTAAACTAACTAAGCTTAACTAAAGCTAACTGAAAGATATAGCCGAAGCTATGAGGATTCTAAGTACTTGGCCCCTAAATATTAATTAAATCTGCGAAGCCAAGCAAGGGCCTAAAGTACGTAACAATATCTAAGAGAGACGTACTCAAAAGGCAAACGCGCTCTAATCAGGAAATCAGACTCTCTCTCTCGAAGTCGGTGAAACATCGAGTTAAGTAGTACTCTTACTCATTTGCATTCACTGCGTTTCTGAAATTACATTCTGGTAGGAAATTGTAAGCTGAAACTAGAAAGATAGGATAGGTGCGTAACTTGAAGTAACTATTAATAAAATTAGGATAAACCTTACAAGCTGATGCCACGAAAGACCTGATATGGTTGAAGGGCTGGTTCAAGGAGATAGCTAATAATGTCTCATTGCCGATCCTACAAACTGATAATCAGAGTACTATCAAGTACATCAAAAATCCAATGTTCCAGGCAGGCACAAGGCACATTGACCAAAGGTATAAGTTTGTGTAAGAAGAATTCTCGAAGAGACATTTTCAATTAGGCTATGTCAGAAGTGATGGACAACGAGCAGACATTCTGACGAAGGCACTTCCAGCACCTCAGTTTCATTTTCAGAAGAAGTTTTTTTGGTGTAAAAAGAGTCAATAAGTAAAGGTTAATCTATATGAACAATGACTATTTTCGTGCTCGAAGGAGGCTGTTGAGAATCAAGCATTTAATTGATGTTATGTGCAGTTTTAGTGGCATAAATGTTTTGTTGTATTATTATGTTTTATTCATCTGGCATCACTGTTACTTCTATCATTCTAAAGTTTTTATGTAAGCAACAAGACGGACGTAAAGTTTCTTTACCTTTTTGCTTATTGAAGTCCGAAATTCATTTAACCATCACTCTGTTTTGTTAATTTTATAATAATATGGAATAAATAAAAAAATTCCAAATTCAAATTTAGAGTTTTAAGATGCACATGTTTGAGTGGATGGGTATGCGTATTCAAAATTGGGTGGCAGTACGTGCTTTTGTTTTTCCACAATGTGAGGAAAATACATATATTCAAATTGTACAGGCAATGTCTTCATTATTTAATTAGCGAATTCATGGTAAAACAAACGCTTGATAACTTTACTATTAATCATGGAAATGTGTTTCGTTAGAAACGATCCCCAAAACAATTTTCTCACAATTTGCTTCATAAATCCTTTGAAAAAACGACTATCCCAGAATGCAATCCTCACTTCTGTTCTAAGCACACCTACCTTTACGTGACGAAACGCACCCTTAAAGAAAACAATGAAATCAAAAGTTTGTTTATAGAACATACCAGAATGTTAGGAAAAAGAAGCATTGTGCTGCTATAAATCACTTTAAAGCCTTCCGGTCTTGCTTTATTGTGAGAGACAAAAGATTTTGTTTTTTATAATGTGCTGCTTATAATAGCAATCATGGAATCATTGCTACTCTTTCTTGCTTTGCATTATTCTCTCTAACACGAACTTGATAAACAGCATGGCGGAATATCTGCAAGTTGCATTTAGTATTCATTCGGCGAATTCTTATTAATGAGTAATTGCGATCGTCTGCTCTTATTTTTACCAACTGATGACATTCAACTTTGTGTGATATTTAATTGTAGATTATTATTGCGTTAATAAGATTACGCTGAAATTTTTATCTTTACTTGGAAATAGTTACTAGTTATGTTTGATGATTTTTTGAGGTGTTGAAATGCCGCTGGTAAATAACACATGCGAAATTGTCCTCAGGCTTCGTTGTTGATGACAATAAATTTAATCGCGTTTTAATCCCTTGATCTGTTTATTAGGATGTAATTATATGTTAAAGTTATCGGTATGCTTTTAGCCTCGGTAAATTTCTTGAGGTTTTTATTTGCCTAAATTTTGTTTGGTTTATTCGAGAGGAAAAAAAGAGCTTCTTGATTACATTTTTATACTGGTGAAAAGTGACTCATGTGCTATAAGATACTGTTTTTACTTCCTTGTACGAAGGAAGTATTGTAATCCCCAAAAATTTCGGCTATCATATTTCAACGAAAATATCTATTTTGGCTTCTATCGAATCCAATTTCACGATGTTTTTGAATGACATTCGTCCTTAAGAATAGAATAAAGAACTCGTTCCCCCCCCCAAAAAACAAAATTATAAAGCTGATTTAAAATGGATTCTGAAGAGATTTTTTCTTGGCGTCTGTGCTTACGTATGCACATAGGTACGTATGTATGTATATATCTCGCATAACTCAAAAACGAGTAGCCTCAGAACGTTGAAATTTTGCATATAGGACTGCTATAACATGTATATGTGCACCTCCTATTTGGGTTGCAATCGGCCGCGTCAAAAGTATGTAAATTTATGTATATATATATATCCACTTTGTTACTCGGCTTAGAAAACCCAGTTTTTTATTCTTATATGTTCGTAAATTGTGCATTTTTTGCTTTAAAAATGGTTGAATTATGTTGTTCTTATCTTCTGGTTAAGGTTTTTATGCCTTTAGTAAATCTGCATGCAAGATTTGTAGAATTATCAACAGTTTAAAAGTTGTTTAAGTGCGGCCAAGCCTAATCATTTTTTTCATGGCGGACATATTTGTTTACATTTGAAACTTAGCAGAAGAGTGGGTTTGTTGCTAGTCTAGAGAAACTAATCTTCGCAACATTAACGATAACGCCTTCTTTTATTATTGCGAATTAAATCATGCTTAATTAGTTCTGGAATTTATTTGAGGAAATAAGTGTTTAAGATTTACATCGTTATATATTAATATAGATGTTTTGAGTTTTTATGTATTTTTGCCTTGTCGCGAAGTGAGAACTGAACTAATTGAAAGAGAAATACTAAATCGTTCTGCGAAAAACTTTTTTTTTAATTTCCTTTACACATTGTTTTAGTTTTATTATAGTATTTGAACAGAACATGTAGCAATGATTAGATAATTCTCCAGATGATATACATAATTTTTTGCATTCTTCATGAGTTATAAAATGAATGAGATGTAACGCTGTTAAGTGAAGCTAGGGACAGAGTGTCGGTGTGCCAAACAAATATAGTGAATTTGAAGGAGTGCATTTAATCTATAGTGGTTTATGCGCTATTGATGAAGTAGATTTAATTCTATCCAATAAGTTTATATGAAATGCAAAATGCGTATAATTTAATATTCCGTACAAGGAAGTCATGTGGTGTATACATCAGATTTTTTAGTTTTGCTTTGCTTTTGTTTAACTGTAATTAGTTTTAAGGGTTGGCAACAATAAATATTTTTATCATAAACAAAAATGAAATATTTGTGTTCTTCACTTCCTTGTGTGAAGTAAAGGAATTATTGTAATCACGAAAAATTCCGCGTACCATATTCAACAAAAATATCCATTTTGACCGCTATCGAATGCAACTGAACGATGTTTTTGCGTGACATCCATACCCATGGACAGAATAACGGACTCATTTCCCAAAACGAATTATAAAACTGATTCAAAATAGATTCAGAAGAGATTTTTTACGTGGCGTCTGTACGTATGTACCTGCGTACGTATGTATGTATGTATCTTACATAACTCAAAAACGAGTAGCCTCAGAACGTTGAAATTTTGTATATAGGACGCTATAGACTGTAGTTGTGCGTCTCCCTTTTTCGTGGCAATAGGCCGAACCAAAAGTATATAAATATATATATACGCACTCTGTTACTTGGCTCATTAAGCTCAGTTCTTTTTATTCTTATACGTTTGTAAATTGTGCATTTTTTGCTTTAAAAATGATTGAATTATGTTGTTCTTATCCTCCGGTTAAGGTTTTTGAGCCTTTAGTTAACTTCTACGCAATAGTTGTAGAATCATAAACAATATAAAAGTTGTTTAAGTGCGACTAAGCCTAATTTTTGCATAGCAGCCATATTTGTTTACATTTGAAATTTAGCAGAATAGTGGATTTGTTACCAATCTAGACAAACAACGCTTCCCATCCACAAAGATAACAACTTCTTTTATAATTGCGAATTAAAGTATGCTTAATTCATTCTGGAATTGTCATTTTATCCCATATATTGATTCAGCATAGCATCCACAAGAAATTAAGTTACTCCTTCAGTGCCTTTTTGCCGAGTGAGATCAAATGTTTGTGCACCGAAAAATCTGCCTTCTTGCCCGCTGGTCGAATTGTTTGTTTTTGTGTAGAAACTCTAATTTTAATTGTAAAAATTGTTCATTAAAATGTTTTAACTTTATTTATGCTTTATATTTTTCAATTTTTAGTAAAGATATTTTGAGGTTTCATCTATTTTAGCCTTGTCGCGAAGTGAGAACTGAATTAATTGAATGAGAAATGTATCTCTAATGAAATTCGAGGAAATAAGTTTAAACGAAATGCAGGAAAAAATGCGTATAATTTAATATTCCGTACAAGAAAGTCATGTGATGTACACATCAGATTTTTTTTTAATATTTTTTTACTAGCTGAAGTACCCGATTTAGTTCGGGCTTTGAACAGAGTAGTAAAGCAATAGTGAAGACGTGAACCTAAGAAGGGCTTCGTGATTGCAACGTTCGCAATACACGCCCTAAGTGTGAACTCCGTGGGGTGAGTTTTCGAAATCTCATGTAGACAGTAATCTTTCTTTTAGTTTGAAGGTTAACTGTGCAGAATTTCTTTAAGATCCTAATAAAACTGTAAACTTGCATCAGTTACACACACACAGACACACTTCTTTACATATATAGACGATTTTCATACATCCAACTAGTGGCATTTAATGGGTGCAGCTAGTAATTAATCATAACTAAAATTAAACTGTTTTTATTGCTTTTAAATTGGTTAAATTGTTAATTAATTTCAGAACAAATTTGAAGAAAAGTGTATTACGTATTGCTGAACGAAGACACCCTACAAGACAGAAATGTTTTTATTTGAGCAGTAGCAACACATTTCTTCTGAGTCGCTGACTTTATTTATTAATTGGAAACGCAAATATATTGTATTTTGCCGAATGGCAACACAATTCTTTTATATCGCTGAGTTTTCTGATTAAATTAAAAATCTAAATGTCTTTGCAGGGTGGAAACATATAGCTTTTAAATCGTTGAGTTTTTAATCAAAAGTTCGTTAAATTCGCACAGAATCTATTTTTGTATATAAAGATTGTGGATCCCGTGGAATGGTTTCTCGAAATCTTCTGCAGACGGTGACTTTCTTGTTTTGAAGTCAGCTCAGCCAAATTGCATCGTGATCGTAATAAAACTGTAGATTTGCATGAATTACAAAAATACGGATATTCTTCTTTGTTTATACAAAAGATTTCGAATGCACTTTAATTTTTAAGAATCTTCAACGGTAAATTCCTCTTTGAGGTATTCTATCACAACCAAAAATTTTCAAATAACAATTACAAGGTATTTCTCTCGCCTTCTTCGCATGCCTTCGTGGTGTAGTGGTCAGCTTGCGGGAGGATACGTGACATGCTAGGAATCTTCCAGAAAGTAAGGAATTCCATGCAGCTCTGTTTTCGAGCCTGCCAGACGACTTCTAGTCGTAATTTCGAACACCTTTTGTAGTACAACCTTTTAATAAAATGTTTTCTGTTCCGTCAATGTGTTGCTGTTTCTGTTCTTTTTCTCTGCATTTTTTCACCATAACTCGCAAATTACGGCATTTGCGACACCTACGTGATTTCTAGTCGTCTCTGTACCCCCTACACACCCTGTAAGTTCCTCGGTCTGGTAGCGAATCCCCCTGTATAAATACTTTTAGTGAAATTATATGTAAAATTGTAATATATCTTTTACAATGTAACATGAAATGTTTCAGGAAGGGAAATATCGCTGAAAACATAAGCTTACAGGGGTAAGGCCATTGAATATTGAGGGTTGACGAGATAGAGCCAAGCCAAAGCGCCCTGGGCCAAAGCCTTTGGCCAAGCTGGCAATGGATTGGATCTCATCAAATTTTGGCGAGAAATTGCCAAAAGTCGTTTAGTCTACTGGTTTTACTCCTTTGGCGGCATGCTAGCCACTATTTGGTGACATTTGAGTCCGATTTTAATGTATCTATAACTGTATCTGGCTCTATGTAGTTGTAACCGTGCATGCCTTCCAAGAATGTCGAGAAATCGGAGTAACTGGAAATTTCTTTTTGGATGGGGGAGGACTATGTAAGACAGAAGAGAACATCAGTTTTGAATTTAGTTTAGTGAAGAATTGAGTTCAGTGTTTTATCTCAGAATATTGAGAGATCGCCGTAAGAGCTTACGTGAGAACGTATTTGAAGTTATTTATTTTGATTTAAAACGGTTTGCATTAAGTACATTAATTGTGTAAATATTTGTGGAACTTATCTGTAAAAACAATTATTGATGATTATGCACTACATTATTAAAAACCTCATTTTTTAATTAGCTCAGTTTTTGTAATTAATAAACTGTTATAAGATGAAAGAATAAAAGAAATGAAATTAATTATTTGCTGCTATTTGGGAATATTTAATTTATCACTTTAAAAAATCTGAATGAGATCAGACCCAGAATGTTATCATTTGTTGATGAGAATAGAGGTCGAAAGCAGGTAAGAAGCTGATAATCAGTGTGTTCTAATATTTATTTGAAGAAAAAATGTTTAACTACCCTATTTAAATACTTTTTCGTGCCCTACTGCATACATAAGAAATACTTGTTCTTGTTAAGTACATATTCATATATGTTATTCAATTTGTAATTTGCAGTACATATATGTAATAGAACTGCTCCATTACTGTAATAGGATGACTTGGTGAGAGTTGCAACGGTTTGGCGTTGTAGAGGACTGCATAGTTAGAGACTGCGTAATTAGCAAGATGACACTCAAAGAACATACATAATGGTAAATTTTACACATAATTCTATTTTCTGGCTAATGCACATTATCACTGTGTGTGCACTATGCACCTCTGCGTAAGGCGACACAAGCATCTAGAAGCAAAAGAGTGAAGAGAAGAAAAAGGAGTTCATCATCAAGTCAAGATGATCACTGGTATATATCGCGAAGCGCGACGTCACCAATTTCCGCGACGTAATTAAGCTTTTATACGAATTCCATTTCAGATCACATGACAGTTTAATGTACAGATGTTGGGTTCAGATTTCATGGATAAATGCGCAGTACAGATTAGATGACGGATCATTTTCGTTTAGTTAGAAAATTTATTGCTGTGTTATTTTTAGAATGAAGACAGATGTTAGAGGGCTATTAATTTATTATTTGAAAGCTAGATTTTTATATTTTGCATATTAGATATTTTATATTTTATATATATACATTTATATTTATAAGTAGTAAAACTTTTAAAACAAGCTTCAAATAGCCATCAAAATTACACTTTAAAATTATTCTTTAGAAATACATTTATCATCGGTTTTGTATTTACGAAAGATATTTTCCTCTTCGCTCATGCTCACTGCAGTCGAAAAGACCAATAAATGGAATAATCAACGTGGTAATTCATTCCCAGTTTCAGTAATTTTATTTTCTGCGTCAATATTTTAAAAGCTCTGATAGCATGTTGAGTTAAAGCATTTGTTCTGTCTCCTGTTTTATATCATTAAACTCAATCAATCGCTCTTTTGACTGCAAAGTGTGGCGCAAATATTGAAACTCGCTGTTCAAATCCGCATTATTCAAGAGTCAATTGGCAGTTGCAAGATTCCGAAATTCAATCACGATGTCATAATATATATCTATATATATATATATACGAAAGGGTAAATTACCCTTTCTTCTAGATTACCATTCAAGAGGTCAGAGATGAATGCGGAGAGGAACAGTAGAATAAAAATATCCCATCACATCATTATAAAAAAAAAATAGACAACGAAAGTTCTTGAAGGGGGGGGGGGGATCATCAACC
>KK120328.1:75416-122077 GCA_000611955.2 Stegodyphus mimosarum
CTCACCTCTGCGGGGGAGATGAGTGGAAAAAAAATGGGCCAAGATAAAAAAGGTGAAAGTTCGCCCACGTGACCAAAGCCAGACGGTCTTAGAAAGTCACGACCCCGGGCCATGCCCTTTTTTTGCTGTCAGAATTTACTGCCAATGTTACCAAAGCGTTTCGGCAATTCGTCTAAATTGGTCGTTTTGCGAAAGCTATAAAAATACAATTTGTTTCTCATCGGTCGAGATGTATGATGTGAAGGTGCATGTGTCAAATTCTCTCAGTTACGGTCGCGGTTTGGAAAGTGACCCGTCCTCTAGCCGCACCCCGTTCTAGGATATTTCCGTGGAGTTTATAAGATGAGGAAAGCAAAGCCAATTCTTCATCCAAACATTTAAATATTCTGATTTGCAGTGCACGTACCAGGAATTTATGGTAATGCTGAAAAAATACTTGCAATAAAACAATGCGTGGGATTTAATCTGTTTTTATAGGTGCTTGATGTTGAATACTAAAAACAACGAATGTTCAATTCGTCTTTTTCAGCACGCTATCGGCATTATGGGGTTAAGATACGGAGTATGGAGGAAGTTCTATGCATTTTAAATACAGTAGTAATTAAAATCAATTCTTAACTGCCAAATAATATTTATATCTGCGGGAAAGATAAAAAATTTAAATAAGCGTTTGCCAATAAATAACAATACTGTATTTTTTAAACAATCCCTTTTGAAACTGGCAACGAGAAGGGTTTAGAATTTTAAAGCTGTAATCGTCAGTAGCGTTTGCACTTTTTGTGCGTTCGTGCTAAATAAAGTATTCATGTTCATTTAAACGTGTTTAAATGTTAATACAATTCTGCAAACAGCTTATTATTTGAAATGAGAAAAATCTGAGTGTACTACTTTTAATTTATTCTTTAAAACAATATTGCATATAAACAAGCTAGGTATCGAAGGATATCTTCTTGCGCTTTTCGAAAAGAAATATTCCTATTCCGTAATGCAAAAACGTCGTAAAATTGGCGCTCTCTACGAAGAAAGAGGAAGCCAACGCAAGCAAAATGCAAAGAAAAAAAAGAAACCGATTAATATTATTATGTAATTCAAAATAGATCATGCGCTAAATGGTTTAACAAAAATCTTTAGAACAGTTTCGTAAGTTACATGAAACATGTAGTTATACTAGATGACTCTGAATAGAACGTTTATAATAAAATAGCTTATTTGATTTTTCACGCCGAATAATAAAAGAAAAGAACGCAATCATCAGTCACTACAATTGGTGTCAGAAAAGAGAAATATTTTAATAATGGCGTCATAAAGTTAAATTATCCTTACCTTCGAATCGGATTATAAAGTGCATATTTGTAGACTTCTAAAAGTAAGAAGAATTTTACATTTTTAATGTTAAAATGGATAAAATGAAAATGCTTATTGAAAAGCGAGGAGTTTTTAGATCATCAATAACTAACATTATAAGCAAAGTAGATGACGATATAAAAAATGATAGTGAAAGTGAAAATTTACTAGAAGATTCTTTAGCGTTATTAATTGAAAAAGAAAAAGAACTCTATAATTTAATTGAAGAAATTGTATCTGTGATAGATGATGAAAAGAAACTTGAAACGGAAATTGAAAGTTCTATGAATTATAAGGATAAAATAATTTTATGTAAATCTAGAATAAATAGATATTTAAAATCTAGTCTGGAACAACACAAAACAAGCTCGGATATTATGTCAACTCAATATAAGTGTAAAAATCATCATGTTCATCTCTCTAAATTAGAGATTTCTAAATTTTATTGTGACTTCAGTCAATGGATAAGTTTTTAGAATTCATTCAAAATTGCGATACACGATAATATTGTCCTTTCTAAAGTAGAAAATTTAATTACTTGAAATCCTACTTAAGTGAAACTACCGCCAGTGCTATAGAAGGTTTTTCAATATCCGAAGGAAATTATGATGCAGCAATGAAAATTTTAAATACTAGATTTGAGAAACGCGATGTTATCATAAATGCACATATGCAAAAACTCCTAAATCTCCCTCCCGTTTACCGATAGAGCGACGTTCTAAAATTCAGAAAATTATGTGACACTATAGAAATACAAGTTCGAAGTCTTTCTTCTTTAAACGTTAATCTCGAAACTTACAACAATGTGTTAATCCCAGTTTTATTTAGAGTTGTTCCAGCAGATTTAGGATTGGAATTTAGGTATGAATGATGATGAGACATGTTTCGATATAAACAAATTTCTAGAACTCCTCAAAAAAGAATTACAAACTCGAGAGAGTACAAACGAATTTAATGCAGACGATAGAATGGCTATACAAAGTCAAAAGTTACAGTTTAACCCCAACAAGCCATTACGAACAGATGTAAATCGTCATCAGTAGCGAGACGAATATAAACAACTGACTAGAGAGAAGCCTTGTAACTTTATCGTTCGTGTCTAAAGTATGTTTATTTTGTAAGTCACTAACCCAGGACGCAGTAAATTGTTCAGATATTGACATAGGCTCGAAAAGAGAAAAACTAAAAGGACAGGGGCCGTTGTTACAAATACTTTGGCATGTGGCATTAGGCGAAAGATTGCATAATAAAATTTTGTTGTGAATTATGCAATAAACCTCATCATATATCAATATGTAATTCTGAAAAGCAAAATCTAGAAACCAATAAACAATTTAATAAAACCGAAAATCATTTACTTGCAGCAAATATATCAAATGATGTTTTGATGAGTTTGAAGGATAGGCCTAACAAACATAATCGATTTTGATTTTTTAATTACGGTATATGTAGAATGTGATAATAAAGTGTTAATTGGATACTGCCCCTCAGATCAGTATTATAAACAGCACTGTTGTACCAGAGTATTGTAAAAGACCATGCGAAAGTGTAATATTAAAATCTGCATTTGGACAGAAAGTTAACCTTTGATAAATGTAAATTTAGTGATGAGTTCGCAACCGAAAACAGTGTACGCACCTGTTACAGTCGTGTGCACTACAGTTAAAAATCTAGTACATGATCTCCTATTAAGTTTTAGTGTTTATAATGAACTGATTGAACCTAAAGGTAATTGTGAAAGTTGTGTTAATATTCTGAATGTTGATGAAGTAAAACGGTCTCTTGAAGATATTCCTATTAGTTCTGATGAAGAGGTAGCGGTTGATGCAAGTGATTTATTGCAAGTTTGTCAGGAAACTGATAAGGAAGAGGAAGATGAAGAAGCTGATTATTTAAAATGATTGAAAGTCCAAGAAAAGGAAGTAGAAAAGATGTTAAGAAAGGAATGTCCATTTTGAGAAAGTTTCGTATTGATCCAAACCTGGATGAGAAAGAGAAATGTTTGATAAGGACTTCATTTTACATAAGAAGTATAAAGAAAAAGCTTCCCTGGGGAAGCTTGTAACCCCTAGAGGGCGCGTTCCCAGGTGGCGGATCGGAGAATGCCTCTATTGCTTTTTCATAGGTGGTAGAAGGGAAATAAAATACCTTCCGCGGACCAACAGGCATAGAGGTCTAGTCAGCCTTCAGCCCTCGTGGTACCTCGCCTCAAGTGAAGCTGCTTATTGCCCTTCGCTATGGACCAGCCGCATATTGTTAAATAGAATACTGCATCGTCCGTCTCGCAGAATAATCCAGAACACGCTCAGAATTTAGGCAGAGGGTTCTGTTCACCATACAAGCTACAGTCTCCTCCTAGAAATAACTTGACCAAAAAACTTCGTTTTCTACAATGTAATATCAACCGGTCTTAGCACAGAAGCTACAAGGATTAAGCTTGACCAAATCTTGGACATGGCAGATCGACTCCAAGTGGAAATTATAGCACTACAAGAAACAAAACTTAACAAGAAGCGACCTTTGAACATTAGAGGATACTATATAGTCCGAAAAGATAGAGTTTCAGAAGGAGGTGGTCTCATGTTTCTTATTAGAGGAGTACATTATAAGAAACTGCCTGATATAGACTTTGTTTCCTCAGGCCTCTAATATCAAGGCATTACTATACTTTCTAAGGATCGCAACACCACCATCAAAAATTTATACCACCCTCCCAATAATCTGAAATTCAACATTGTTATGATGGAAAATTTGTTTGAGGAAAACACTGTGATCCTAGGGGACCTCAGTGCTAAGCATCTTACCTGGGGAAGCGCCACTACTAACACTAGAGTCTCCAACCTTGACAATTTGATCAATGACAAGGCCTTCCTGTACTTAAATGACGGAACTCATACTTACCGTTCCTATAGCTATACCACAACTGATGTGTTGGATTTAACACTAGTTAGCCCTGGTTTATTCCCATACAGTTCCTGGAAGGTTCTCGCCGGTATCGGTAGCGATCACCTACCCATATTAACTGAAATTGATCTCAAGATAAATTCTGCAGAAACAGGAGATCTCCTTTGGAACTTCAAGAAGGCTGATTGGAAACTATTTGAAGACTTGTCAAATGACCTTTTCTCTCAAGAACCTCTGTCGGATGACTCGGAAAGAGAATGGTCCAGCTTTAAGTGCATCATCTTTAAGGCCGCCAAGACTACGTTCCCTAGAGCAAAACATAAAAGAATTCGAATTCGCTATGTATACAAAGAAGATCCTATCCAAACGCTGCTAGTCAAGAGAGATTGCCTGTTAAAAGAAATAACTCCGAATGGCGGTATCGACAAAAGAATTGAATTTAACAAACTTAATGCAGGGATTAAAAGAAACTACGTAACAGTAAAAAGAACAAACTGGCAAAATCTAGCAAAAGTTTGGACTACAGATCTCCGAATACTAAACTATGAAACTTGGCCAAAAAGATTGACCAATTGAAGCGTGGTAATACGGATACTAATGCCATCACTGATGATAACGGCTATGTTTCGGTGGACAATCCAGAAGGGGCTGATGCACTAGCGGAGCACTATGCCAATGTTAGTAGGCTGAACTTTAAGAGATCTGATAAAATTTTAGCCAGGACCACTAGAAATCAAATCAAATCTTGCCGCGATGCACCAGCTGCTAACCGGCTTTTCAATGAGGATTTCACCTTATCTGAATTATTGTATGCCCTCCAGAATTTGGACTCCTCTAAAACACCTAGCCCAGACGGTATCCACGTACATTTCCTGTGCCATCTCGGTACCTTGGGTAGGGAGAAACTTTTGCACATGCTTAACTTGTCTTGGAAAACAGGTAAGCCTCCAAGACAATAGAAATCGGCCATCATTATCCCTATACGGAAACTAAACAAGCAGTCCAGTTCTACAGAAAGTTATCGACCAATCGTCCTTACCTGTAGCACATGCAAACTGATTGAAAGTATTATTCTGAGGAGACTAACTCATCACTTATTAACCAATAAATTGCTTCCGCCCGAGCAATTTACTTTTCGAAAGGCCACAACATTATTGATCAAATTTTGTACTTTACACAGCGTGTCAGAGATGCCCAGAATCACAGACCTACTAGACACACTGTGGCGAACCTGTCTAAAGCGTTTGACAGGGTTTGGAAATATAAGCTCTTAAATAAGTGCTATCAAGATTTTGGCATTAGAGGCAGAGTACTGCCTTGGATCTTGAACTTTTTGAATCACCGCAACTTCTGTGTTAAAATACAAGACAGCCTTACAGGCTTTTTCAGAATGTATCAGGATATAACTCAAAGCTCTATACTCAGTCCCATTCTTTTTTCATTGTTTATTTCAGGGATAGAAAAAAGCATCTATCCTTGTGAAGTTGCATTTTTTGCTGCTGATGTTGTAATGTGGAGCAGTGGTTCCGACATTAATAAACTGGAGGAACTTCAGATGAATAAAAGTCTGGTAGCAGTTCAAAAGTTTGCAGACACCTACAAGCGTAATTTTAATGCTTCCAAATCCTCCAGCTGCCTCTTCACTACAAACAGACGTCTTTATAATTACTCTCCTGACATTTCTCTGAATGGAGTGCGCTTGGACTGTAATAAACACCCTTCCTATCTCGGATTCACTTTGGATCCCGAAGTGAACTGCAGTAATCATATCGAGAAATTGGCCGATAAAGCAAGAAAAAGACTTCGGATCATGAAGTATATCTTGGATAGAGACTGGGGTTCTGAAGGCACTACCCTTAGAATAATCTACATCATCCTAGCCCGCCCTGTCCCTGAATATGGTTACCAAATCCATCAACTTACTTCAGCTACTAACTTGAGGAAATTTTAAAGTACAGCTCAGTGTGGCGAGAATCATCACTGGCTTTAGAAATAGTTGCCCAAACGACGTTGTTTGCCATCAGGCTGACACCCAGCCTTTGGGAATGCGTTTTAAAGTGAATTCCTACAAGTATTTTAACAAGCTTAAGGGTTTTGGTCCTTATAATCGGACCTCAGCCTTTATTTTAAATTGGACAAACAATAAACGCTTAAAGCGAGACAGCCCATTTAGCTATGTGTGGAATTAGGATTTTATCAATTTAAATGTTGAACCATCTATACCGTTTAGCCGTTTTGCTCCAGATATTTTTTTTAATCATGTTAACATATTAGGAGATAGTATTTTTATGCCTATTTATTTCCTAACATAAATATAACGTACAGTACAAGCAAGAACATTTATGAATACAAAAACGTAAGTGATGCCATTCACAAAAAGGGTAATGTTATTTTTAATAGTTCGATGGCTTTGCCGCAACATCCTCCCCACCCTGGTCAACCTCCAGGGGGATGACCAGCTGCACCGGTCGGGTAATGGTATGTCCATTGATGCGTAGAACACAAGTACGGACTTTCTTGTCGCGGCCAAGGATTAGCTCCTCGACACGTGCCCTTTTCCAAGTGTGGCGAGGTCTAACATCTTCTTGTAGTAGGACAATGTCCCCTTTACGGATTTTATTTGTTTCAGATGGATTCCGCACTTGATGAAATGTACGCAAGTCCATCAGATATTCCTTTTGCCATCTTTTCCAAAAGGAGTCCATCAAATGTTGACGATTCTTCCACATACGATTTAAATTTGTTTCAGGATTTGTGGGGCTGGAAGGAATAGTAGTTAATTTCTTTCCTATGAGGAAGTGCGAGGGTGTTAAAGCTTCCTCAGAGTCATCTTTTATTCCATATTCATGGACAATCGGTCTACTGTTAAGAGCGGCTTCAATATCACATAATACAGTGATCAAACCAGCGTCATCCAAAAGAGCCTTACCTAATGTTTTCCGAAGGCATTGCTTAATTGAGCCTATCATTCTTTCCCACCATCCTCCCCACCAAGCCGCTCGTGGGGCGATGAATTTCCATTTGATGTTGTGGTGGGCATAGAATTGTTGTACCTTGGCAGAAGATATAGTATCCCAGAATAATTTCAGCTCTTTGTCCGCAGCACAGAAAGTTGTGGCATTATCAGTATACACCGTATGAGGAAGTGAACGTCTAGAGACAAAACGTTGTAATGCAAGTAGGAAGACGTCAGTACGCAGATCGGAAACTAATTCTAAGTGGATAGCTCGGGTTGTAGCACATGTAAAGATGACAATGTAAGCTTTTGTAACGAAGTTGTTATTTTTTACGTAGAGTGGTCCAGTAAAATCCATTCCGGTAGTTTCGAAAGGAGATGACTTTTGAATTCGCTCAGCTGGTAATGGAGCTTCTATCTGTTCACTTCTCTTTTGTTTCAGTACTTTACATGGAAGGCAAGTCTTTAACACCTTTTTAATGGCGTGCCTTGCTCTTAATATCCAATATTCTGAACGAAGCTGAGAAAGTACAATCCGAACACCGAGATGATGCATTCGTAAATGTGTTTGGCGTATCAGTAGGGTTGTAAAATGATGAGAACCTTCCAATAATATGGGATGTTTTTCAGCATGAGATAAATCAGAAAATTGTAGTCGACCACCAAGAAGTATAACATTGTTCTTGAAAAAGGGGTTAAATTTTTTTATCCTTGATTTCTTAGGGAGTGATTTTCCTGTCAACAGAGCTTCATATTCTGAAGGAAAGGATTCTTTTTGAACGGTCTGTATCCAATAAATACGAGCTTGATTTAATTCTATGGCACGTAACTCACCCACTAACTTTTCTTGTTTCCTACAGTTGTGAATAAAGCGAAAAATCCAGGATGTTACACGTAGCAATTTAAAGTAAGAACTGTAGTTTGTAGCATTTATGATTTGAGTAGATACGATGTGAAGGGTCTGAACTTTTTCTTTCTTTATGACTGTAATCTGTAGAGATAGTATCAGAATGAGGCCAATATTCTGGAGATTTGACTAACTATGGAGGGCCGTTCCACCAAATTTTTAGGTTTTTTAGTGTTGATGGTGAAACACCTCGAGAAAGTTTGTCAGCTGGATTGTCTCTGCCAGGGCAATGTCTCCACTGTGAAGGATTAGTATAGGAAATAATTTCTGTTACTCTGTTGCTAACAAAAGTTTTCCACTTGTTGGGGTCACTGCGTATCCACCCTAAGACAACTTGAGAATCACTCCATAATGTTGCATTCGACGAACATATATTTGTTTCAGCACAGAAATATTGTAACAAACGTGCTCCCATTAGGGCCGCTAAGAGCTCCAAACGAGGTAAGGTAACTTTCTTTATAGGAGCTAGTTTGTTGCGACTACACACTAAATGCACATTCGTTTGGTCACCTTTAAAAGTAACAATGTAGAGAACTGAACCATAGGCACGTTCAGATGCGTCACAAAACACATGAATAGCAAAGGGAACATGTGATGAAATGCCTATGCATCGAGGAATTTGAAGGGAGCAAATGTCATCAAGTTCTTTTACAGCTGCATACCATAAAGTTGATAAATTAGCAGGTAGTAATTCATCCCACTTGATTCCAAGAATCCATGTATCTTGGAATAAGATTTTCCCAAGGATAGTAAATGGTGAAAAAAGTCCTAAGGGATCATAAAAACTAGCAATGCAGCGGAGTAACCATCTCTTTGTAAGTGGTTTGTCTGGGGTAGAAACACAGAGGGAAGTCTTGAATGCATTCTTCAAAGTATCAGAATTTGTATTCCAGCCAATACCTAAGACGGTTGTTTCCGTTTTGTGAGATTCTTCATGTGTTTGTAGTACATCTTTGAGTTTCAAAGAGTTTGTAGTCCATTTTTCCATAGGCAGTTTCATTAGAGCCATTAAATTCTTGATCTTGTGATATAGCATTATAATGCGTGATTCAGTTTCCATACTAGCAAGAAAGTCATCCATATAGAGATGTTTATCTATCATTGATGCAGCAGTTGGAAATTCTGTGATTTGTCTTGCAGCCAATTCTCGTGTGGCAGCACAGAGTAAACGAGTAAATCTATAAACAGTTATTTCATCTGTAAAGGTAGTAGGTTGAGATGAATCAGATTGTAATGTGTACCAAAAAAATTTTGTGATGTTCCTATCGTCTTTATGTAGTGACAACTGTAAGAAAGCTTGCCTACCATCACATGTAACGGCGAATTCATGCAATCGAAACCTTAGTAGACAACCAATAGTTTCAGGAAGAAGATTCGGGCCAGCTTCCAAGATATCGTTGAGTGAAGGCATTTCTGGAGCATGCGAGGAAGCGACGAACACAATCCTCCACTTGGTTTCAGATTGCATTTTCTTTCTTACAGCATGATGAGGAAGGTAATATACTGACTTCTCATTGGCTTCATCTATGGAACATACTTCAACATGTTTTTGTTCAATGTAATTCAGCATGCATTTGTCATATTGTGTCTTGAACACATCACTAGATGCAAGTCTTTTTTGAAGAGAATGAAATCTGTTTTCCGCTATAATTTTGTTTGTAGGCAAAGGTGTGAGCAATGGCTTTTTAGGTAGAGACACAATTCTTCGATTGTCCTCAGTGTTGTAAGTTTTGTGAAATTCTGATAAAATTTCTTCGTCGCGAGTAGTAAGTCATTTTTTTCTGAGCATCTTGTATCGCAATGGTGTCTAATTCCCAGAAACGACGTACCTGATCATTTAAACAATCAGTTTCAACTTGCACACAAACTTGATGGACAGAAGTCTTGTCTGCGATTGTAGTATGCGTTCTTCTTCCACTAAGAACCCATCCAAACACTGACGGTATCAGAACAAAAGATTCTGAAAGCTTGATTGGAGCTTCTGCGGAAACAATTTGCCAATAATGATCACCACCAATAAGTATTTCTATGGGCAGTGAAGAGTCATCCGGTGGATCAGCAATTCTCAATCTTTTCTTCTGAGCAAAGTGAACTATTTCTGGTGGAGCAGTAGGATGTGTAGTATAGGAATTGGAGCTTTCAAATGCGGAGATCGAAAATGTTTGGTTGCTCCACAAACTTGAAAGTGACAGTTGAACACATCTACGTTGTTCTTGTGAAGTAAAAGATTCAAATGCTTGAACTAAAAGTGAGGCGGAACTGACAACTTTAAGCTTAAGTTTTTCAATGAGGTTTGTGTGAACAAAACTTGCTTGGCTACCACCATCTAAAATGCAGCGTGTTAATTTAGTAATGCCTGTGGGGCCAGTAACATACACACGAGCAGTTTGCAAATGTGTGAAAATAGTTTTAGGAAAGGTTATGTGATTTACAGCACTGCTAGTTACCCGCAGTTGATTGTTTTCAACAGGAGGACAAATAGAAACATGATGCCTTTTCTTGCATTTAGTGCATCGTGCAGTATTTTTTCTTGGGCAGTTTGAAACTCTATGACCACGGTTAGTACACAGAAAGCAGCGATTTGAAGTTTTAAGTTTCTGAACACGAGTATCATAGTCTGTAACAGTTTCACAATATTGAGGCCAATGTCCTGTAGTATCACAAAATGAACAAAATGGCGAAATTTTCTTACGTTTATTTACTGTTTTGGAATTGATACTAAAATTTTCTACCGTGAACTTTACGGTGTGATCAGAAAAAGACGTACCTTTAACTCTTTGTGTTGCAATTACACCTTCCACTTCTTCTGCCAGGAACTGCATCAGTCTAGTAATATTACCTTCATTTAGCTTTTCACGCTTGGCATAGATAATCCAGCGGCAACAAATATCATTGGGAAACGCACGAATAATTTTTGGCACTAGGATTCTACCGTATGCTTCAATATTCTCACCCAGAGCAGTTAAAGCTTGAATTCTCCTGTTACATTCTATGTAAAGATCATTTAGATGCGTAGGAGATGGGTCTTGAATAACAGTTAAATGTTCTAAGTAATCTAAGTGTGACTGGATAATTCGATCTTTATTTCCGTATCTTTCCTTTAACAATTTTTTTGTTGTTTCATAGGTGTCTCCTATTACACTAATTCCATCAACAAGGCGTTTAGCTTCACCATCTAAATAACCTCTGAGGAAAACATGTTTATCAATAACAGAAAGATGTGGATTGGCATCTATAGAAGATTTAAACTGTTCCCAAAAACATTGCCACTGTTCAATTTCTCCTGTAAATGATTGTAGTTTAATTGTTGGCAATTTAACTGTATATGATTGAGCCACAGGCGCTGTAGTAGAAAGGTCGCCAAATTTCATCGCCAAATCATTGGTATCCATATTGGAAGCAGTAACATTATTTGCAGTTAGCGATAATTTGTTCTGAATAATTTTTTGTGCTTTGAAAACTGCGGATTCACCAGTATCTATGTAGTTTTCACACTGCAAATTATCATTTTCGTATTCATCGTCAGAAAGAAAATTGTGAATTTCGTTATCTATTAGTTTCATATCATTTAAGGCAGCTGTTAAGCGATTAGAAATATATTCAATCTTTTCAATTGAGAAATCATCGTTCAAAGTATCAATTTCAGTAGAAAAGCGAGAAACATTACTTCGCACGGCTTTCCGCTTTCGTTTCAGTTGCGTCATTTTGTCTACAGCTTCAGCGGTCGGCGCCATTGCTCGAGTAGTAGAGAACACAAAACAAAACTACGCTTTAATGTCGGGAGTAAAATAATTCAGCAAAAATAATCCAACAGTAGGAAGTATAAGTTCAAGGTCCTGTTTCGTAAATGGTTATTTCGGCACCAAATATTAGGAGATAGTATTTTTATGCCTATTTATTTCCTAACATAAATATAACGTACAGTACAAGCAAGAACATTTATGAATACAAAAACGTAAGTGATGCCATTCACAAAAAGGGTAATGTTATTTTTAATAGTTCGATGGCTTTGCCGCAACATCAGACAGCCCACTTAGTTATGTGTGGAATTAGGATTTTATCAATTTAAATGTTGAACCATTTATACCGTTTAGCCGTTTTGCTCCAGATATTTCTTTTAATCATGTTAACATCCGTGAGGAATCGTCGACTAATATTGTCAAGGGCAAGCATCACCCGAAACTCCTCAGGCAAATAGCTCTTGAAATCATTAATGATATTCCAGCCCAGGTCCTTGTGATGTATACAGATGGAAGTAGATCAGATAACGTTAGAGCAGGAAGTGGCATTTATTGTAACGCGCCTGAAGGAGATATCAGATGCAGCATCAGAAACTCTGATCATTGCTCCGTCTTCAGATCGGAACTTATAGCCGTCAGCAAAGCACTTCATTATGTTCTCTGTTCAAGTAGTGACATTATATGAATTCTGACAGACAGCAGAAGCTCCATTCAGCACCTTAAAAACTGGCCTAAGATCACGAATAAGACCGGTCAGGATATTATATCTAAGCTTTTCGAGCTTGGGCAGCGTAAATCAATATATCTCCGCTGGATACCGTCCCATGTTTGGGGTGTATGATAACGAAACAGCTGACGATCTGGCAAGAAAAGGTTGTGATCTCCCTACACCCACTTCCACTGATTTACGCCCAACTGAAATTCTTCCTATTACAAACATAAAACTAACATGACATGGAAACTTTCTCCTATTCACCAATGGTATTTCGCTGAACAACCAGACCTGTCACTTCTGAGTAAAAGATCTAGGCCTATCCAAACGGCCATGGCCAGATTCAGAAGTGGGCATCTTAGATGCATGAAAATCAAAGAGGGAGAAATGACCTTCCCCTCTTGTGCCTTTTCCCTCCCTGTCTCTCCCGCTCACCTACTGGGTTATATAGGCGTCTCCCTGAGACAGTCGTCAGCTGAGCAGGACGACCTCAGCGATTTACTTGTGCGGCAAGGTCTCTTGCACTTGGTGTAGGCTTTCCTGCCCCAAGGGGATTTGAAACAATAACAACAAGAAAAACTCAAAATTGATGAGATCCCGATTTATGAAGAAAGAGATACTGCAGCACTGAGTGATGATGCAGAAGATAAGCAGGAATTGTTTGAACGTAAGTGTAATTTACGATTTGAAGAGACGGATTCAAAATTTATTAAAACGATATCCGAGGACGACTGGAGATTCTTTTAGACGTGTTGATAAAAAAAGAAAGAAGAAATATCAGAAAGGAAAACTAAACGTTTGAAAGCTTTAAAGTGAAACGAACTTAAGAAAAGTTTTTAAAGTTGAAAGAAGTGCCTGGCCAAGATGTATTGAACCTTGATGAATATGATATTGGAAATGATTTTGATCTTGAAAAACATGACCAGAAAACGAAAGAGCTTTTTAATGATGATTGTTATGCTCTTCAAGAAGAAGATTATACAATATTTCCTTATGAAGTGGAACTCGATAATGAAGATTGGGACCATTGGATTAGTAAAAGTGATGCGAACACAGCTTGAAGAAAGTGCTTCTGAAACATGAGATGTTGAGAATACAACTTCTAAAAGTTATTTTAAGCCAGAGTGTAGGAAAGAAATCATTGAGTTAACTCACACAAGAAGGGTTAGAAAGAAATCCTTATTTCCTAAAGTAATTTCTAAACCTAAACCAGTTTTTTATCCTGATGGCAAAACATTTGATGACACTTTGGATGAGTACTATAGATAAGATTATGAAGGTATAATTAGTAATATGCCAGTCAGATTCAAATATAGGAGAGATAGTGTCAAATGACTTGATAGACTTGTCAAATGGACTGTTGAGGAAACTCTTGCAGCTGATGACAGAGAATTAAATCTTATGTTTTATTCATATATGATTAATATTTTTAGGTATTGTTCTTTTAGTCGATTTCAAGTAAAGTACTTTTCTTTACCGTTTGAGCACCCACTTGAATGGGGAGGTGTGAGACACTAGCACCCTCTATGAAGAATGAGAACTCCGACAGCGAAATGTAAAGAAAGAAAGAAAACGATTACGTCTATTATATTGCAATTCAAAACAGATCATGCGCTGAATGGTTTAACAAAAATCTTTAGAACAGTTTTGTAAGTTACATGAATGATGTAGTTTACTAGATGCCTCTGAATAAAAACGTTTATAAGCAATAGTTTATTTGATTTTTAACGTCGAATAATAAAAGAAAAGAACATACGATCATCGCCCACTATACCTCGGTAACGAGAAAAAATTCGCTGATGCATAAATCAAAGTCTTTAAATGCATCTTTAGTAGCAAAAATAAAATAGTAAACAGAGATTTACAACTTAGAAAAGCTAACAAACATAATGACCAGCTTTTGCCGAAGCATGTGGCTCAACGTAGAGCAATTTGCACTGCCATGCATAAAACTTCTTTAGCAGAAGATCAATAGAATTACATTA
Source organism: Stegodyphus mimosarum (assembly GCA_000611955.2). Classification (NCBI taxonomy): domain Eukaryota; kingdom Metazoa; phylum Arthropoda; class Arachnida; order Araneae; family Eresidae; genus Stegodyphus; species Stegodyphus mimosarum. The sequence goes on from KK120328.1 coordinate 89,965, forward strand.
TGACCCTCAATGAAGCATGAGTTTACCTAAATGAATGCAATTAGGAAAAAAGTTCTATTTACGATATCTTTGTTCTATTTATTTACTCTATTTATTTTATTCTATTTATTTAAATATTTTTGATCTAGTATAGGTATTTTTGACACAAAATGGGACTTTTTCTGAAATAACACACAATTTTTTTTCCATATTTCGATTCTACGACTCAAACTTTGCCTAAATATTAAATTTTGTAAATTTTGGTGCGAAATTTATGGAAAAATTCAAAAATTTAACTTGGAGCAATTTTTTCAGAATGAGGCAAGAATAATTCACTTGGCGAACTTCTTAATATATGGCAACCTATTTTCCTTTCCCTTCCATTGTGCAGGAACGGAAAAAAAAGTACATCATTCCTAGCTTTTTACATTGTGGGCAGACGGAAAAAATGTCACATCGTTCCTACTTTCAAACAATTTTAACAAAGTGCGTAAACCACATTTTCGTTATTATCGCTTTCTTCAACTATGCCAAATTTCAAAACGCGTGAATATATAAATTCACGCATATCTTCGGAAATTTTGAATGAAAAGCTCTAACTTTTTGCGAGTATGCTTAGAAGAACATCTACTTAAAGATGATTGTAAGACTTTTATAGGTTATAATTCAAATTTTTTTCGAAAAATTTATAAAAATTATTTAAAAATACAAATTTAAAAAAATCATAAAAAAGGGTGAATTTTATTTGGAATGTACCTAAATTTTGAAATGCGAATGAAGGAATCAAATAAGTTTCATAGAAAAAGTGATATTAATAAATACATGCCAAATTGAATTAGCATTGAGGAGCTAACATTTTGAGAGCTAAGTTTTTAAAAACTACTCGTGCCATTTTTACAAAACTTGCCAGTTTGCCATAATTTGAGTCGTTGAATCGAAATATGGAAAAAAATTGTCATGTCATTTCAGAAAAAGTCCGATTCTGTCTCAAAATACCTATATTTGAACAATGCTATATATAAATCTAATACATATCCCAAGTCGCGCTTTCGAGACATAAAAAACGCAATTTAAATTTCATCAATCGCCCCAGTAGAAAGGGAGATATAAAACTGTGCCCGCCTCCTTTAGTCCAAAGGGGCTTTGTCCCTGAAGGACTATTGTTTTGGTTTTACGATTTTGCGTCGGAAACATTAAAAGTCTGAATCACTTTTCAAACTGGTGCCACAAAGTATTGCAGCCCTGTATTATATTTAAAGAAATTAAATAATGAAAAATCTGCATAAATGTTTGTATTATTTCTCCAAATGTGATAAAACAACGGTACCTAGAGCCATCCAATTTTGAATACCGTACGCTTCTACCCGAATATGCGCATTTGGAAGCCCGAATTTGGAATTTGTTTTATTATCTATTTCATATTTTGTAAAACTTTAACGAATTTTTGATGAACAAACTCAAACAATTTAAAAGCGAGCAATGGCAACACTCTACGGGAAAAAAAATACCTTTTTATCTAAAGCGCGCGGAACTGTGTATCAGAAATTTTAAAGATATACTCATTTTAAAATATTTTGCGATATTGCTGTTGAACTGAAATTTTTTTCTTAAGTGCAAAGAATATGATATTTTATAAATAAAGGTAACACACAAAACGTTAAAAAACGCCCCTTTGGACGTAATTTAAGATCTGAATCCTTTCAGTTTTTTTCCCCTTTTTTTGCAGTGTACATAGGCTAACGGCAGGTAAATATGTCTCTCTTATTTTTGAAACGTTTCCTATCCCGCTTATATGTTTTATTTAACTCAGATGTACTTTTGTTTTATGCAATCACTTCAGTTGCTTCACGCAAAACAACTGGTTACCCCGCCCGCGATGTATTCGAGCGCTCTGAAACACGGGTATTTCATCTATAAGAAACTGTTTTTACAAAGCAGCCACATACGTGCAAAAATTCCATATGTACAAAAAGCGTGTTCCCGTAACTCATCCAGATCAGCTACTCAGCATCGCTTGTAATTTTTATTATTATGGTCTTGCAACACATCTATTGTAAATAGTGTGTCCTAATAATACTATTTATTTCTATTTTACTGCATATCTTTATTTTACTGTAAATGTTTTCTTTTTACAACAAATATAAATGTAAACATTACACCACAATAAGTACAACTTCAGTAATTTCAGTTCTCTCCAGAAAGCCTTTAATCGGCCGAAATGTCTGCCGAGTGAAACAATATCCCCATAAGAATTAGTGAAAACGGGATTTATCCCGTTCGGGATTATCCCATTTATTTATCCGTTCCCGGGTCACAGATTATTGCTTATTTAAACTGTGCGTCAATACGTTTGTGCACATGTTCTTAACCCAAAAACAATTTATATCATTAAATAATAAAACAAAACAAAACAAAAAATTAATTAAATAAAATCTGAAAGGTTTCAGATTTTAAATTACGTTCAAAGGGGCATTTTTTTAACGTTTTGTGTGTTACATTTATTTATTAAATATCATGTTCTTCGCACTTAAACCATAAAATTCAATTCAACAGCAATATCGCAAAATAATTTTAAAATGAGCATATCTTTAGAATTTACCATACACAGTTCTGCGCGTTGGAGATAAAAAAAGTTTTTTTCTCTTGTAGAGTGTTGCCATTGCTCCCTTTTAAATCGTTTGAGTTTGTTCGTCAAAAATTCGTTATAGTTTTACAAAATATGAAATCTCTACATATAATAAAACAAAGAGTTCTGTGTGTGTGTCTTTCGTTCGTGTTACGAGTAAGCTAATAGACCCAGGGCCACGAAATTTGGTACATAGGTGTATCTACACAAGAGCCAGTGCACCTCGAAGCGAGTTTTTCGAAATTCGAATTAGAATTTTTTTTAATTTATGTTTTGTGACCAAATCGCGTCATTTTGAGACATAATGGGCTACAGGAAAGCGAGATTTCACTCTATACATTTCATTTTTACATCGTCGTGAAGCGTAGACACTTAGCTATTTTACGAACTTAAATTTCGTATTTCAATAAATAGATTAAATACGAATTTATTTAGGAAGGTGAGCTTAACACCTTTTCAGCGGAATTTTTTTAAAAAAAACTTATTTTAAAAAATGTGCTGTTTATTTTCCTTTGATTTTTGGACACGTTGAACTTTAATCCTTTCGACTCCTTTTAAAAAAAGAATTTTTTAAAAATAATAATATTTTGTATTTTTTTAAAATTTTTTAAATGAAGCTTCCGAATACACTTCTCACATCTCAGATATTTTAAAATGTAGTTTTGGCAACAATTTTCCTTTCTTATTGTTGTTGATAGATTTTTGATGAAATTGCATCATTTTGAATAGTTTCATTCTTTTAAAAATTTCGGTTTGGCAACAATTTTTCATCGTATTTCTTATGTTACTGTTTTTAAGAGACTGAAAAGTTTAAGAAATTAAAAAGTTGTTTCTTTTTGCAACGGTAAATTGTTTAATTACTTTATTAGGATAATTAACATTTGTATCAAGGGATATTGCTTATTTCATTGTAATATTATGTTTTAATTATATATAATTTTAATTATAAAAAAGTTTTGCATGATATATTTTAATCTGTTTAAGTTCTTAATCTGTTTATACCATTCGAGTTCTTAAGATTTTGCAAAGGGAAGTTGGTTAATTTATTTATTAGGATAATTAATATTTGTATTAAGGGATATTGCTTATTTCGTTGTATGCTTTTTATATGTAATGCATTTTTAACTGGATTTTTTTTCCGTTGTTGTTTGTTTCTTTTTCGATAAAATTGTTCTGCAGAGTAAAATTCTGTGCAGTTTTCAAATTTAATGTTTGGTGTTCTCTTTAGGCATTTTTCTGGTACACTTAAAAGCCAGACGAAGGCTGGCCGCGCAGCGGCTAGTAGATAATAAAAACAAATTTCAAATTCGGGCTTCCAGATTCGGGTGGAAACGTACGCTATTCAAAGTTGGATGGCTTCAGGTACCGTTACTTTATCACATTTGAAGAAATATACGTACATTTATTCAGATTCTTCATTATTTAATTTCTTTAAATATAATACATTTGGTGGCAACAATCTGAAAAGTGATACAGGCGTTTCTAGTGATTCAACGAAAATTTATTATAGTTTATCGGTAGGGAGTATTCATAGAGAAGGGCCAGGTGGAATAGCGAAACATTTTAGAAGATATTAAATTAGTAGGCATTTAGACCCCTAGTCTTCAAACTGCGTTCCGCGGAACCCCGGGGTTCTGTAAATCAAACCCCACGTTACCTTATAAGGCAACAGTTTGAAAAATGAATGGGACATTTATAGTGAATCAACGCGAAATCCCAAAACGAAAACAATAGTCTTTCAGGGACAAAGCCCTTTTGGACTAATAAATAAGCAAAAAGTCTGAAAGGGTTCAGTTTTTAACAATCCTCAAAAGGGCTCTGTTAAAATTTAATATAGTTTATCAGTAGAGATTATGGATAGAGATGGCTCAAGAGGAAAAGCGAAACATTTTAGAAGATATTAGATGAATATGCATTTAGATGAACATTTAATGGGTCTAAGATTGGAACGTTCTATATCGTCTGTGTATTTAAAAAGTGAATAAAGACATATTGCGATTTTTAAAAGTATTTAATGTTTTAAATCAGATACGTCATGAATTAAACTCATTTTTATTTCAATTACTCTGATTCAAAAGTCAAAAAATAATATTTTTAACAACTGCATCGATTGCTTTTAAATAGTTTAGTTTGTTAATGAATAACAGACATATTAAATATGAAAGAATAATATCTTGCGTTTTTTCGAATAGCAACAGACTCGAATGAAAATTGGAATCAATCCAAAATCCTTAAAGTTGAATCAATCCAAAATCGCGTTTCGAGGCTCATAGGCCTTTTGAGCTAATTAATAGATAAATAAACACGATATTAAACAGATAAAATAGAAGAAAACTTGTTTTTATTTTACTGTATTTTTTGCAAAGGAGAGTGGACGGCGTAGAAGGAAAATGCCAAGTGGAAAATGATTATACTTATCGACCTTGGAGCTTATGGGAGTGCCGTTAGATATTCATATTTAGATACGAAATTCCCTTCCATAAAACCCTATCGTAACTAACTGTCTGTAAGCAATCATCTTTTATCACTTTTCTATTATTATAAAGCGCGACACGTCTTCGCTTTGAAAATTGGTGCAATGAGATTTGTTGTTGCCTAAGCTTAAAAATATTTCTAAAGTAATAGATGGCATTGTCGCTGAAAATGCTTATGATATATCTTGCTACTGCTTAAAAATGGTGAAATCTTTATGTGAAAACTTTGCATCTTATTCCATTTTGCGCAAATCTAACAAATCGGACGATGGTGCAGCTGGAACTTTTGTTGCCTGGGGCGGTTCTTGGATCTGCGGCACCTCTTGAACAATAAACATACCTACAAAAGACGTCAAAACGACATGTTAGGAAATAAATTAAAACCGTACATTTAGAATCTTTAATTTCAAGAAAATCTTTAATTTCAACAATTTAACATTTTGTTCTTATTTTAGTCGCAGAACCATCTATGACATTGTAGCGGTCTATATCGTTACTGTTGCTGTTATGCAGACAGTACGCAGAATATGCATTCGTAATTCTTAAATGCTTCTTAAATTACTTTCCTTTAGAATAACGCTTATCACAGCTAGCAAGACTTACGCAATTGAGAGCAAAGTTTGCACTGATATTAAAATATTTCGAGCGTTATTTTGGCTTTATTCTGATCGTATTATAAAATAAACTATAATAATTCAAAACATTCCTATTTCGATGACTCTAGCAGTAACGGAAATAAAATTCTGAAATACTTCTTTCCTACCGAGGAATTCTTCCTCATGAATGTTATTGTGATTATAATTTAACGGATATTGGTAATTCGCATTCAAAAATTTCGACGGAGTAAGATGTAACGTAAGCAAGTAGCTGTTGAATTCACGTTGACTTCGTTGAATACTTTATCGAAAGTAAAACTCTTTCTTCTCAATTTAATTCCATACTGCAGTTTAAAATATAATTATTATTTATTTGCCTTAGATATCTACCTGACTGACTCTTATAAAAACAATGCCAAAAAATGATGAGCATTCCGGATCAGTATAGTAAACCACGACCCAACAAGAACATTCAAAAACCTTAACAAATTTCCTGATGCGACGGTTGAAATCTCAATCCTTTCAGATTACCCCCCCCCCCCGCATATTTCGTGCGAAGTTAAATTTGAAAGCAATGTGTTGCCACTGGTTTGAAGACGAACACTTTTATCTCCCGAGCTTAAGTGTCTTGCCATTCGACAAAACGATCCGACCAACTTTCAAATCGGAAGTGTAGAGTAACATTGCTTTGCAATAAATAACAAATAAATCTCGGGAGCTGTGGAGAAAATGAACCATGCATTAATAATCGCCCTTTAGAAAGATAAAATAGAAGTGAAGGTACTGAGCATATTTCGTATTTCATGTTTGTATAACACTTATCCCCGAATAAGTTATTGAAAATATCACGAGACATGCATTTTTCTTTTGGCCTGCGCAGTTTGGGTCATTTGCACTTCTCAACCAATTGCAATTCACATGACATTAAGCTCCACATCATAAATTACTTATGTTAATTACAGGAACGAGACACGAATTAAGTTTTCATACTGCATCGTTTATTCTCGTAGTGGATTGGAATTTCTAAAGTATTAATCATGTCTAGTAATTATTCGTTTACGCACTGGGTGGGAAATCGAGATTTCTCATTCATTGTGAATACTATTTGCACTAAATAAATGACTCCCATTATTCTTATGCATAATTTATGAGTTGATTACAAATGACAATAAAAAAACAAGCTACGTAACAAACCTGCCTGAATCTTTCGAGAAAAATTATAACAACACCGGCGCCAGAAGCGCTGTTAATCTCAAAACTCACTTTTTAGTCCGTCCCGCTTTTATGTCCGAATCATTTTTCAAATTGTTAGCACTAAATGTTATCGCCGTGTCTTATTTTTTTTTAAGTTAATTAAAGAATCTTTTTTATTTTTAAAATATATATATGTAAGATATAATAAAATACGATGGCTATGCTAAGAAATAATTAGCAGCCTCACAAAACTGACTACTCTAAATTTGATGTTCTCCCTCTAAGTTCATGTTTTCTCCCAAGTTCGAGATCTTTCCAAATTACATAACGCTGCTTGTAAAGAGAACTAAAACCTAAAATTAACCAATCGCAGCTTAGCTGTACATATGCACCTGCCTAGTATAAATACTACTTAGCGAGCACAGCAGTTACATCACTTCCTTCCTTAACTTCTCCTGACTTTCAAAACATCTGCGCTACTATTTTACTTGTCTAAAATGATGGCTTACTTTTTAACCTGTATTCATAAAAATTATTGTATTCAACTACGATAAAAAAAATCTTATTTAGAAAGAAATGATTCGATATGTCATACTTCGAGCTCAGTTTTGTTAGCTTCGCCTTTCATGCCTTCACCCTCAGCCATTACTACTGCCAAATGAAAAGGGTACCGGTTTCTTCGATCATCGTCTGGCTTCCAAGTCACACGCAGTGAAATATCATATACATGTGTGTGTGTATTTATGCATGTTCCTCGCATTGTCGAAAAACGCAGGTACCTAGAGCCACCCCCCCTTCGAAATGCGAATTTTTATTTTCGAATTTGTTTTTCATTTACTTCGCACTTTCTACAAATTTAAGGAATTTTTGTTTAACGAACTTAAATAAGCGGGAAGTAACAAAGCTGTTTGAAATACAAGTTTTTTATCTCCATTGAACCAAACTATTGCCATTCGACAAAATGTAAGACATTTATCTTCAATTATAATCTATAAAGTCGGCTATTTGAAAGCAACAAGTTGCCACTGCTTCAAGCAGAATAATTATTATCGTCACGCACCTGTATGTTGCCATTCAATATAGCGCACGATACTTAACTTTCAAATTTACGCTTTCTGTTTGTGTTCTGCAAGCCAATTGATAGAAAAGCAATGAAAGCAATTCTTAAAAATATCTTTTACACTTTTTAATCTGATTGATTTAAATTAAAATGTATTTAAATCGTGAGATGTCTCATTAGAAATAATAAATACTTTTACGAAATTGCACTAACTGAATTTAAAATCATTACGTACTTTTTTCTTTTTTATGATAACTATAAAATAGCGAATATAAAAAAGTGTATTGCAACCTCTCACTTTCTACCAGGAATTCTACAGCTATGTTGTTTTGCTCTTAACAACAAAGCTAAAAAGACAAAGAAATTGTGGTTGCAGGAGTGAATCTAACAGCAGACTGTCAAGCTGCGATGCTCAGCAAGAGCCTTAACAAATCCTATGGTGCAATGTTAAAATCTAAACCCTTGTGATTTTCTTTCTTTCTGTCTTTTAATTTTATTTTACGTTTTTAATATCATTATTAATATCTATTTATTAGACTTCTTAATTTTCCACTACAGAAAAAACTGCTCACATATAAATGTACTCCCATACAAAGCAATTATTTTTCGTGCAAAAATTTGTAACTGAGCTTATGTATTTTTTGACAGTTATGAGAAAAAGTTCATCCAATCTCTATTTTCAAATCTTTGAATAAAATATTTATATCACAATATAAATTAATTAGCTCCATTGGTGTATTTTCCGGAGAGTAACTCACTTTTGTTTCTAATGGTAATGCAAATAACAAAAGTTGGTCACCAATTCACTAAAATCTTAAATGTTTTCTTCAAATTCCTATCGTAATATATATGAATACAGGAATTGTATTTTAGGCCGCGTGCCGCTTGCATTCTCCGTTTGAGACCATTGTCCTATAAGTTCACAACTCCCCCCTTTCTTATTGAATATCAGACGCTACCAAAGGCAAGTTCTTAGGATACAAAAGGTAGGTTAGACTTTAGTTTCTCTATATCATCGTATTTTTCTCTCCTGCTGCTTTAAAAGCATAAAAAAATTTTAAATTATTCTATAAGGAATTCCCCTTTTCCTTAATTACAACCCCCCCTGCTGTGCGTCATCTGTCAAGGACTTTCAAGAATTTTTGCAGAACTCTTCAACTCTTTGTCCGCCCGGAGACCCCCTCGATGGCATTGTTAGACAAGACATTAAATAAATATTTCCTCTGGGTCCTCAACTGGGAAAATATCGCGTGTAAGTGTGGGTGAGGCGTAAGTACTCTGCTGGAAGAATGTGTGTTGAGGTACGTAAAGGTAGCTAACCTGTGATGGGTGCTCTGACGTAAGAGGCCTATGAGTGCGCCCACGCGTTTTAGAGCAGTGTAATTTAACAGTTAATAATTAATTACAAACCATTAGTGGGCTTGAAACGTAAAAATGCAGTAAATTCGTTGCTACACTTCGCGCAAACTACCAATCTGAAGCGAGAAAAATACAGTCTAACCCCGCTATAACGATCCAGCTTTAAAACGAATGTCCGTTCAATTTTCTATAGACTTAATTATTGCTATAGCTAAATTCCAGAGGTATGAGAATCGGATATGATGAACTGCCTGGATAGAAACTCTTGATTTTTAGCCCAAAGGGCGTCAACCCAGAAGTGCTATTACTTTCGTTTTGGCATTTTGCGTTGATTCACTATAAATGTCGGTTCACTTTTTAAATTGTTCCCACCAAATATGACAGCCCTGGGTTACATTTAAAGAAATTAAATAATGAAGAACTGCATAAATGTATGTAAGTTTCTTGCTTTGTGATAAAACAGGCATCAAATTTTGAGTAATGTATTGTTCCACTGAATATGGGCATTTGGAATTTGAAATTTCTTTTATTATCCATTTCGTATTTTGTAACACTTTAACGAAATTTTGATTAACAAACTCAAAGATTTCAAAGCGACCAATGGCAATACTGTACGAAAAAAAAAATCTTTTTATCTCCAACGCGCGAGGCTATGTATCGGAAATTCTAAAAATATGCTCATACGATATTGCTGTTGAATTACATTTTATGGTTTAAGTGCGAAGAACATGATACTTAGTAAATAAAGGTAGCACAGAAAACGGTAAAAAAATCACCCTTTGGGCGTAATGTAATTTCAGTTTTTTTTTTTTAGTCCAAAACGGCTTTTTTCCTGATGGAGTATTGTTTTAGTTTTGCGATTTTGCGTCGGAAACATTAAATGTCGGTTCACTTTTCAAACTCTTGCCACTAAATATTGCAGCCCTGTAATATATTTAAAGGAATTAAATAATGAAGAATGTGCATAAATGTATGTATGTTTCTCGCATTGTGATAAAACGACCGTACTTAGAGCCATCGAATTTTGAATGACGTAATCCTGCTGCGAATATGGGCATCTGGAAGCCCAAATTTGTAATTTGTAATTTGTTTTATCATCGATTTCATATTCTGTAAAACTTTAACGAATTTTTGATTAACGAACTCAAAGATCTCAAAGCGAGCCATGGCAGCGTCGTACAGGAAAAATATTTTTATCTCCAACGCCTGAGACTGTGTATAGGAAATTTTAAAGATATGCTCAGTTTAAAATTATTCTGTGATATTGTTCTTTAATTGAATTTTATGTTTTAAGTGCGAAGAACATGATATTTAATAAATAAAGGTAATGCACAAAATGTTAAAAAAAAGTCCCTTTGGACGTAATTTAAAATTTAAAACCTTTCAGATTTTTTTTTTTACCAGAACTTCTGAAAATGTGTAAAGGTTTATCCTAATTTTATTAACAGTTATTTTAAGTTATTATTTTAAGTTTTCTATGTATTCTAGCTTCAACTAACAATTTCCTACCAGAATTTAATTTCAGAAACGCGGTGAATTCAAATGAGTAAGAGTACTATTTAAGTCGATGTTTCACCGACTTCGATAGAGAGAGTCTGATTTCCTGACTAGCGCGCGTTTGCCTTTTGGCTACACCTGTCTTAGATATTACTACACTCGGCCATACTTTAGGCCGTTGCTTGGCTTCGCCGCTTTAATTAATACTTAGGAGCCAACTACATTCATGTCCATAAATTAAGGATAATTCGGAGTCACGCGGAAATCGAACTCTAAAATAAATATATCACCTGTAAAATCACTACACACATCTTCAAGAATCATATGGAAATTTCATATGGAAGTAACCAGATGACACCGATGGTACGTCACAATGACGAAAGTGTAAGAGAGTGATATATAAGGAATACAGGCAAAGACGTAAAATTGTTCGCCGGCGCTTTATAAGCATTTCAGTGCAATAACCGAATAGTTATGACACAAAGGACGCATTTGGATGATTTTTTACGTGGTAGAATTATCGGCCGTCTGGAATGTGGGCGTATCCAACTGGAAGTACCAGACGAACTTGGAATTGCACAGAGTGTCATCTCCAGGCTTTGACAACAATTCCAAGATGATGGTAATGTGAGTAGACGTTACAGCACAGGTCGCCCCTGAGTTACAACGCCGAATGAGAACCGGTATTTGGCAGTTACTGCCAAAAGAAACAGGCGGACACAGCCTCAGACCTGTCTCGTCAGCTCTCTTCAGCCACTCGTACGACAATTTCAAGGCAGACCGTGTACAGACGCTTAGGGCAGATTGGTCTATATGCTCGTAGACATGTCAGATGCGTTCCACTTACTGCAACTCACTGTTGCCTGCGGTTAGCCTGGACTAGAGAGCATGCATTGTGGACACCGCAACAGTGGGTTTGTGTAATGTTTTCCGACAAGTCCAGGTTTAGCTTGCAGTCTGATTCTCGCCGAACTTTCATATGGAGAGCTCCAGGTACCCGTTACCACCAAGAAAACATCATTGAACGACACCGTTACGGTGGTGCAGGAGTGCTCGTTTGGGGTGGAATTATTCTGGGTTCCAGAACTGATCTGCATGTTCAAATTGGAACCATGACAAGCCAAATCTGTCGGGACGTCATTCTGGAACAACATGTACGTTTGTTTCGGGGCGCCATGGGGGCCCAATTTGTGTTTATGGATGACAACGCCCGTCCTCACCGTGCAAACATCGTAAGCGAATGCCTTCAATCGGAGGATATCACCCGTATGGACTGACCAGCATTCTCACCGGACTTGAATCCAGTAGAGCACGTGTGGGACATGCTTGGCCGACGAGTTGCAGCCCGTCAACCTCCTCTTACATGTCTACCGGAACTTCTGAGAGCATTGCTTTTTGAGTGGTGTAATATCCCCCAAGATCAGATCGACAATTTGATACTCAGCATGCCTAGGCATTGTGCGGACTGTATTGGATCGTCTGGGAGACATACAATGTATTAACAATCATACCAACCATGTAATGTTGGTTTTTTGTAAATAGGTTTTTTTTGTAATTTGCTCCAGGGAGAACAAATCGCTAATTTTTTTAATAATATCAAACATATAGCATCTTTTTTTGCTCTTTACCTTTTGTTTAATAAATAAGCTTTACAAATAAGTCAAATTTGTTTTGCTTCTAACTCTTCCTTTGCCTGATTTTGCATTATCCTCAATTTATGCACATGAGTGTACTTAGAATCCTGATAGCTTTGGCTATATCTTTTAGTTAGCTTTATTTAAGCTTAGTTAGTTTAATTTCATAATTATTTAAGTTCAAGACCAAGTGGAGGGTTTGCTGCATACTCCGAGTTAGAAGTTGATTGTATATATTTTAAGAAATAAAGGGTAGTTAAACCTTCTTAAGTCTTCCGTGTTTGTTCACACACTTAAGCTATTATTCGTTTGTTAGTGTTTGTGGGGTTCGAAGATTGAACATTGAATTAAATAAGTGAAACCCCACAAATGTAAACGAGAAAACTACCAACGCTTAAAATAAGCCAAGTTCAGGATCTCAGGATCCATGCTCTATTCTTAAAAATATATCTTTGTGTTAGTTTTCACTTACGTTCACCACCAGTTTTCTCTATATTCTAAACAGAGGCTAAGCAAGACAGGTATGAACCCAGTTTTAGGAGAAAGAGGACATAATGAGCAAATTTTAGGACACCATATGATGATACTGACTATCGTGCCCAAAAACCACAGGAACCACCAACGGTTGAGCGGTAAGATCGCTGAACACTGATAGTTCGATCGGCAGTTCGAATCTCGGAGGACGGGCAAGCTGCTTTGGACTTTGAGTGGCTTCCACGATGTGTAACAGCTATTTTAGCCAATTTCTTTTAGAAAATCTTCCAAGAAGGCGTCCCTCCCCTTAAGCAGATACCTTTCGAGTGCTTTGCCATAATTAAATAAACCAAATTAAAGACTCATAAATAGGTTCTCTAATTTCACTCAGATTCTTTGACTGAGGTAACAGATTGTCCTGTATTCAAGTCTGAACGCTAAGATAAAAATTTTCAAATTCTTGTTGTTCAGGAAAACAGGTAACTCTGAATCGTACGAGTTTCGGAGTTATACAGTTGGTTCGTTTTTTTTGGGGGGGAGGGTGAAATTTTGATCCCTATCGTTTCGTTTTGTTTGAGAATAAATGCTCTACAAATCATGCCCTTCGAATAAGAGTTCTGCCCTCTTTATATGCAAGGCATGGGACGTTCTTTATAAATGTTATTGAATCTTTGTTTTTCAACCACGGATAAAATTTTCTTGTGACCTGCATCACACCGGCAAAAAATTACAGATTATTTTCGTGCTGAGAAATTAAATAAAAGTTAAAGTCATCAATAATTTTTTATTCAGTTTTAGTGTTTTAATAATGTTGAAGATAAAATAATTATTCATATTTATAAATGGAAAATTCAACGGAAAGATTTAATCAGTGATAGTTATGCTAAATAATTTAACGTGCAAAATTATTCACGTATAGGGAAACTGGAAAACATCACATTTCCTCGCGTATCTTTTCCTCCAGCCTTCTAGTGCTTGGTTCTGAAAGTTTTAAAAACATTTCCATATTTTCTCCTTCCTCTGCTGTACAGAGTTTTTCCATACGAGGGCTAGTTTAGTATTCGCTAGATTATTTTTATTTTTATTCAGTGTTTTCAATTTGTATTTGGCATTTCATCCATTTTTTTCCATTATGTTTATTGGCTAAAACATATTTTATTGTAGATTAAACATATTATAGATTCTTCGCTAAGGTAGCTGGACGCTGCAGGTGTTCTCAGATTTAAGAAATTTTCCAGACATGTGATTTCACTTTACTTCTATTATTTACGTTTCAGCTTGTGAAGTCTAAAAGTACTATTGAAGAATTCTCTTCTAGTCTTGTGGAACAAAACTGAAATCAGAAGAAGGGTGTATAAGACTTTTTTATTCAAACATAAAATTAACATATGACTCAACTTGGGTTACAAGAAGCCGAGCACTTCTGGCTTAACAGAATAACGTAACAACTCATAATTTCAAGGTGTAGTAGATTAGCCTAACGGTTCACAAAATACTTTAACGCGCAGAAGAGCTCTGGTTTGTAGTAAACCGGCGAGACAAAGCCTAATGGCTAGAACACTCACCGCTGCTAACGCAGGTCTCTAATAATCACAGCACAACATGGCCTGTAATAGGCAGACACGTTCTAAAACTAACTTCCGAAACTCTTTCGAAAATAACACTTCTTTCTACCTAAAGCTGAATACATGTTCGCTATCTCATTTACATTCTGGCTTGAAAAGCGTGGGTGAAAAGAGAGTTATAGAAAAGTGCTAACTTAAAATGAATTACTACTAAAAATAAATGCATAAACCTCACAAATTCATTGTAGCATTTATCTACTGATGTTTTCGATCTTTCGAAATCTAGATTTTTGGTTCGCCCCCCTCCTACTTTGTTCCTCAGATGACATGCATGGGAGCTGCGGTACAGACTCATTCATGTGAGGTATCTCTGGGGCTTTACAAGGTAACTGAGCTGTCTCACTTACTTACTGTCAGATATGGGCTCAGTACCCTTCAGCAGGGCCGGGACGAGTGTGAGGCACTTGCCTCAGGTGAACAAATAGAAGGGGCGCCAAATTAGATATTCGATCAAAAATTCAGAAATTTATTTTTAAAACTTATGATGTTTAACTTTTAATTTCGGAATACATCAGTGAATATTAAAAGAATTTTGTGTTATAAACAATCCAGATAAAAAAAAGAAAAACTAATAGCATTAATTTATTTTCAAAAGACATGAGCTTTCACAGCAGTGCATATAATATTTTCTAACATTAAAATTTTTATTGAAAGTAGCGTTAAGGAACAAATTACACTTTGTGTAACGAATTGTAAAGACTAAACTTTCACAGAAAATATTATACTGCGACATTAGTTGTCCTTTGCTGTCTCTCATTAGTTTGGCTTAAGCTGTTTACTTAGTCATAACAAACTTGCTAAAGTCCACTACCTGAACATAGACGGCGACATAACTGCTTTGCATTTCATAAAAGCCTGCATAGCATCCGAAGAATAAACAAGTGTGATTGAAAATGAAATGTACCATATTATCAGTTATCGCACTTTTTTCTCTTTGTATAAAATTTTCCAATAAACGAGGCTCATGAATCGAAGTTTTTTTCACATTCACACTCACACTCATATTCACACTCATGTTGCGCGGAAATTGTGTGGATTGTTTCATTTACAGTTAATTCTAAAGCAGGTGCTATAATTTTAAGGATTAAACTAATTGTTTCCTTCTTTGTCAACTGGGATGTAAAGATATAAGGTAAGATATCTTATTTTTCAGTTTTAGAGAACAACAAATTTTTCAGTTTTAGAGAACTAAAAAAGGAGGTTTAAAATTTTGAGTACTTTGCGAAAGATTTAAGACAAACTGTTCTTGCTAAATCTAATGTAATTTAATTGATTTTGACGTAAAAAGTATCTTCTAAAAATTTAGTTTTGTTCCTTTGACTATAACGAGATCAATATAAAAATATTTTAAAAGATATGCTTCTTGCTAAAAAAATTTAATATTATACAAACACACTAAATATATATATGTATATATATACTGGCAATAATGCATATATATATTGTATAATGTTACTTGATTTGTTAATTGATAATTCGATTTGATAATGTTACTTGTTTTCAAACTTGATTTAATATTATTTGTTTATTCCCCCCTACACAAATAGGTTAATAAATAATCTTGCATTGTATACAGGGGTGCACATTTACCGCTTTGCCTCAGGTGAAAAAATATGTAGGCACGTCTCTGCCCTTCAGATATTATAATGTTAATATTACCGTGCATTCTTATTAGAATGCAGGTTTCTTTGAAAGAAGTAATATTCTAACAGTTACTTGTAATTTATCTATGACTCCTTTCCATTTGTTATGTTCTTACTGTAACCGCGTTCATCGGAAATCAAATAACTTTGCATTTGAAGCCAGCACTGTGTTGTTTCGTTTGGCAGAATCCATATTTACTACTAAAAAGAACACTAGATCAACTTTATTTCAACTAAAAAAAATGCAATTTACTAAAGAAATGTTCAATATTCAATTCAAAATTCGCGGTTTTAAATAACTACAGAAAGCGGAAATTTCTGACTCCTAATTCCGTCGAAAGTGTGTTCTTGCCCCAAATTCTGTCCCCCTTTTCTCGAAACCCAAGAATAACATTTTTGTGTACATCTGCATTGAATACAACCCACCTTTTTTTCAGAATTATGTATTCGCCCGAGCATTCCCCCCCCCACACACACGTATTGTTCTCCTTATTGCTTGTCAATTCAGTATACCATTGTTCGAACGCCTGAGAAAAATCTTTGAATGAATGACTTCGAAAGATAAGAGCATCCCGCGTGAATCTTTCAGGTTTCTTCGTAAAGAAAAGGGTGCGCGTTATACGATGAATATATTTCAAAATTAATAACTATAGTTTGAAATTACAGATGCGCGTTATACGCATGAATATACGGTACGTTTCCCATCCCAGAAGCAGGGAAGCACTCCAAACTATTAGACTTTTGCCTTCGTGCTTAACTGTAGGGAATATGACTTTCGGATTAAATTCTTCATTTGTATTTAGCCTCACAGCAATTAGCCGGTCGGATCCGAGTATATTAAATATTGAATAGTGTGCAAATATGACATTATTTCAACCTGATGAATCTTTGTTGCGAACGCCAGAAATATTTTCGTGCTTCTTTTTTTTTTTGGGGGGGGGGTCGACGAAGAAATTTTGTTTTTTGTTGCTTTTTTTTTTTGGGGGGGGGGTCGACGAAGAAATTTTGTTCTTTGTTACAACCCATTACACCCATGTGCTCTAATGACTCTTCTGACAGTTTCATAGTTAACTTTTATTACAAACCGTACTTCTAAATGATGCAAGTTTTACAGTACTTATTTTTGGCTTCGGTTTGATTTTTCACAGGATAAATCGGTGATTCTTTTCTGTTAACTTGGAATGTGCTTCAGACTACAATTATTTTGAACATTTCCGCGCAGTTTCCATCGTATGTATACATGAAAGGTAGCTGAAAGCTTTGCATCAAGGATTTTTGAATATTTGATTACTTTTTTCATCATTAAAATCGCGAATAATTAAATTTCGAACAGAACTTGCCGTTTATTTGTGACGTCTTGCCATGCTCACTTCAGACATGGAACTGTTAATATAGTATTTTATTAAACAAGTAATAATTTCCAAATGCAGACGATAATTCTTGTGATGTATTTTTATTTAGGGAAAAAGTTGAAGTCTGTGTTTCTGTATTTAGTACAAGACCTGTGCAAATAAATTTAAAAAATATAAATGTGAGCTACTATATGTTATCATCGGATATAGAATATCAATATTCTAGTGTTTCACAGGCATTTTCATTTGCATCGCATTGCCCGTGACATATTTTTGCTTCGTATGAATCTGTCACGCGCGAATGGCAACATTCTCAAGTGAACAAGAAATCGTTTCTGACGTTATCTTTTTGGGCCCCAAAAACAATTATAAGAAAATATGATGTAATTCTCAAAACATAATTAAAGAAAGAGACAATTAATTTTCATACATCGCAACTGTGTAAAAAGATGCGATGAAAAAAGTCATTCTTTTTCAAACAAAAATTTATGTATCTTTCAACAGACGAAGGTCGAAGGACTGCGAAATCTTTTACAACCACCACGTGCGAAAGAACACGAATTCAGAAAGCATATCTCCTTGACATATGACGTAATAACATCCTTATTGATTTTTCATATTTATTGCTTATAGTGAGAAAGAAAATAATTAGTTATGGTTCCGAGATTGGCAACACCAAGGTCATACGTGTTTCACATCTTGTTCATTAATATTATTTTAAATCACATCAATAAGATGCTTAAAATCCGGAAATATTTGTCGGTACCTTTCTCCAGCGCCATCTGCCACGATTACGCAGTTCAGTACCTTGAAATCATTAATTAAGACTGCATTTTTAAAAATCACTATTGCAGTATTATCATCAATAACTGCAGAATTTATGTAACAACGATATTATTATTACCATCGCAATAAATTTTATATTAACATTCCTAATATTTCAAAGTTTTGTGTAAATTATGCGTCGATTCTTCGATTATGAGTTCTTAAACTGTTATGTCGATTTATACTATTTTTTCCCACGTGTTAAGCTACACAAATAATTTGTGAATTATTTTAAAAATATACGGTAGAGCTAGGTTTATTCAATCGAAGTGTTGCAACTTTATTATTATTATTTTATTTTTTATTATCCCAAAGGTGCATCAGCCCAGAGTTTCTATTAGTCTGGACACGACATTTTCATCGAATCACTAAAAGCGTTGAATCACTTTTTCAAATTGTTGCCACCAAATATTATCGGCTTGTATTATACTTAAAGAAAATAAATAATGAAGAATATGCATGAATGAATGTACCTACCGTCATCAAATTTTGAATCACATAGTCCTCCATCCGAACCTGTGTAAGATCTGTCTCTGCTACTCCACATAAACTAGCTTTAGATCCTACAATGAATCTGGCGAATTTTCGCACAGGCGTAAATGAATTACCAGCACAGAAGAAGGGTGAAAAGTTACACTTTATTAATTCAAAGTTTAACAAAAAGGCACGACCTTCGTGCGTTACAAAAAGACCGTCAACTTGCGGCGAAACGTAAATGTAAAATATAATTCAAGTCGAATCCAAAATTAAATAGTGCTGAATTAGACATTAAATTACACCTAACGGCTTGACTCACAAAAACCTAACAGGCGTGACGATAATCCGAAAAGGCCAAGAGGACATAGCAACGAAACGTGCGCTGGTTAGTGAAAACACGCTCTGAATAAACTCCGAGATTCACCCGTTTAAATATTCCCTTCACTTAATTTTAAATTTATATCCTGGCGAGAAAATACTAGGGAAGTTTAGAAGTTCAGGAAAGGTATCGAACTGAAAATAAATTTGTTATGTAAAATAAGGGAAACCATGCAAATGAACCTCGAATTTAGAATTTCGTTTTTTGTTGTTGTTGTTGTTGTCTATTTCATATTTTGTAAAACTTTAACGAATTTTTGATGGAAAAGCTCAACGATTTCAAAGCGAGCAGTGGCAACACTGTAGGGAATAACATATTTTTATCTCCAGCGCGTGAGACTGTCTGTAGGAAATTCTAAAGATGTGCTATTTTTAAATATTTTTAGTCCAAAGTGGCGTTAGCCCAAATGCTTTCGAAACGTGTATGTGTGTGTAAATAAAAAAAGCCTGTTTGGGCGTATTTTTTTCATCATTTTCCTCTTTATTTATTTATTTTATTTAACTCAAAAACGCTATTAGTCTTGAATCGAGATTTTGCGTCGTCCACTCTAAAGGCATTGTTTCACTTTTCAATCCAGTTTGTTGCCATTCGGCAAAACGTAAGGTCACAGCTCATTCTATTCTTTCCAACTTAATCTCTCCGTCGTGTATCATCAAATTAAACCATTTAAAAGAATACGGAAGAATCAGTGCAATTCTTAAGAACATTATTCTTCTGATCTTGAATCGGATCAATCGAAATAAAAAAATTTCCTTTTTTCAAATTTACAAAAGATATAGCAATTTTACCGTGTTAGTTTAAAGGTTTATTCATCTAGTATCCTGTATATTATTTCGCTATTCCACTTGGACCTTCTCCGTGGATAATCTCTACTGACCAACAGTTTTCAACTTTACAAGAACCTTTTTTGGCAACCGTTAAAATGTGAATCCTTTCAGATTTTTTTTCCTGCATAATTTCCTGTCATTAATTACGGCAGTTAAAGAGATAAACAAAGTAGAAACAGTCAACTTAAAGTTTTCGAAATAAATGAAGATGGTAAAAAAAAGGTAGTAATGAAAAGGAAAGATGCGAGACTGTTGTAAATTTCTGTAAATGTTTAAGTTTATGTAATTGCAGTGCTGCTTTTGTGTTATTGTTGTAATATTGTTTGTGTATTTGTTGCTTTTAGGCGAATACTTGTAGGGTCTATTTTGTTTGTAACTGTATTTGTGGCAGCATGTTATGTATGTTAAGTGTTCGTTTCTCACGAAGAGTTGCAATTCTTTCAATTTTGAGTTTAACAATGTTAAAATCATAAAAATAACTCAACTAGAACGCAAGATGTGGACCGGCTTGCCCAGCTTTCGTAACATTTTGCAATTTTTCTCCAACTTAGCGACTTTATGGAAGATTCGGGAAAGCGCATTTTCGAAGCCCTACGACAGTATTTTTCCAAACTCTACCAAAACCCCAAACAACTGATAAAGATATTTTTCATATCAAGCGCACCAGTGCAGTAAATAGTACTGCAGTTTTGCCTTTCAGATCTTCTATTGTTTAATATTTACGTAACTGACCCTAATCTTACTCCGAACAGTATTTAGAACAAACGCTAATGATTCAATTACCTTGGTGTAAACTGCGATGTTAGCAAGCTTCAGTTTGTCATTCGGTCTTTATGTGAATTGTGTGGGCCGAAAACATTCCGGCAAAAACATCGCAAAGCAAACGTGGATTAGAAAACAAAGCAAGGATTTTAAACGTCGTACAAAACCCCGTGGGAGAAAACAAAGCAAGGAGAAACTTCGCAGTTGGAAAACATCGTGGTATAAAACACCACCATAGAAAACAATGCGGTTCAAAAATATCATAGTTTTAAAACATCGTCGTAGAAAATCGTATGGTAAAAAAAAAGCACCGACAAATCATAGCATGATAACACCGAAAATTAAAAGTTTTGGTAAAAGAAGCATTTGAAACGTAAAAAATTTTCAATGCATATTTGCAGTACCAATCCATCTTCAGAAAAGAGATTACTACTCATTCAACTTTATAAGAGGTTAATTAAATAATGAGATTTAACAATAAACTAAATTAGTTTTCGAAATTCGATTAGTAACCTACGTAGCATTAATTTTCTATTCCTTTTCAGTTTTGAATGCATAAGTTTTCTTTTTGCTTTTTCAATAAAAATTTATTTGCTGATTTAAAAATATGAAATATAGAGCTAAAAATAATCCTCCTTGTTCTCACAAATCCTTATGCGAACATGAGTTTAAATCTTTTAAAGTCTCAAAAGAAATGTCTCATGTATTATCATCATGCGATAATTCGTTCAGTGCTTTATTTTTTATCACATTTCCAACGACGCTGTTCTGAAACTGCGAAGATTTTGAAATGTTTTATTTTCTCGACGATGTTTTTATGCCACCATGGTATAGAACTGCGATGTTTTCTCCCTGCTTCCTTTTCTCCCAAGTACGACGATATTTTTACTTTCCAACACGAAGTGTTGTAATCGTAAAAAAATGTCGGGTAGCATACTTAAATGAAGACTCATTTCGAATTCCTTTGAACGATTTTTTTTTAATCCAAAGGAGCTTTGTCCCTGAAGGACTATTGTTTTCGTTTTGCGATTTCGCGTTGGAAATACTAAATGTCTGAATTACTTTTCAAACTGTTGCCACAAAATATTGCATCCCTGTATTATAGAAATTCAATAATGAAGAATTTGCATAAATGTATGTATATTTCTCCAAGTGCGATAAAACAACGGTGTCTAGAGCCATCCAATTTTAAATAACGTACGTTTCCACCCGAATATGCGCATTTGGAAGCCCGAATTTAAAATTTGTTTTATTATCTATTTCATATTTTGTAAAACTTTAACGATTGTTTGATGAAGAAATTCAAAGATTTAAAAGCGAACAGTGGGAACACTCTACGGGGGAAAAAAACCCTTTTTACCTAAAGTGCGCGGAAGTGTGCATCAGAAATTCTAAAGATAGACTCATTTTAAAATTATTTCGCGATATTGCTGTTGAACTGAATTTTATAGTTTAAATGTGAAGAACAGGATATTTAATAAATAAAGGTAACATACAAAACGTTAGAAAAGGCCCCTTTGGACGTAATTTAAAATCTGAAAACTTTCAAATTTATAATTTTTTCCCCATGATATCTGCACTTGCATACAGAATTAAGGACCCTTTTCTCCAAAACGGATTTTAAAATGAATTTAAAATGGATTCAATAGGAAGTTTTTTCGTGATTTCTGTAGATACGTAAGTACAGATAAACTGTATATATGTATGTATGTACAGTATATATCTGTCATAACTCAAAACCGGTTAACCGTAGAACGTTGAAATTTTGTATATGGGGCTGCAATCACATCTAGTTCTGCACCTCTCTTTTTTCTTGCAATCGACAGATATTGATCACTAATTGTCAAAAAAGAGAGGAAATATATATATATATATATATATATATATGTAATAAAATTGTCCAATATCTTTGTTCACTTAAAATGGCAGATCATTTTCTTTTAGATGAAGATCTCCAGATTACATATCTAATAATGATTTAAATAGAAATAATATTAAATTTAGACTTTTGATGTCATAAATATTTTTAGCAAAGAGAAGAGGAAGAGACAGAGCAGCGAAGGGCTTTATGGAGGGAGCAGTCTTATTAAAAAGGAAGTGAGGAAGCAGTGTGATTAAAAATGGCGCGTAGAGCTATTTATAGTGGCGGTTACATAAGATGCCAGAGTGTTCTCGAAAGTACTGGTTTAGGGGGAAGATCTTGAAATTGCGGAAAGGTAATTAGAAGTTACCTCTTCCCGTAGAGCAAAGCTCTCGTATTTTTTTATATTTTACACACACACATATATATATCTGCTAGTATGTATGTGATAAAAACTTGGAGACTGTTGCGACGAATATTTTTCAAATAATAAATTAATAATAGCCCTTTAACTTCCGTCTTCATTCTAAAAAATAATAATAACATTTCTGGACTGCGTCATTTCTAGATTAATCTATGCCACGAAGCTTACGTAATGCTGCTGATATAGTAATTGGTAACCTAAACTCTGACAACTGAATTTTTTCTAACGCAAACCAAAACCTTTCTCTTTGTGAGCTTCCATATTAGATAACTATATACTTTACAGCTTTTTTCTCTACGCTACTTGGGCGTAATTTCTCTGTGCTCTCTTCCTCTTGCAACTGTATCAAAAATGACAATGCTCTTGAATAGGCACGGTTAGAGTGCCAAATGAATTGTGGCCGCAAATGTCAATTTAGATAGAAATAGAATTAAAACTGCCTCGATTGCCAAATTTCTTACTCATTGCGGATTTCTTCTTCTTCAGTATGAATCTACGTTTCTGCATCTCAGTGTTCCTATATCTATATTTCTCTGAAGTTTTTTTTATTACGCACACACACACATATATGTATATAAAGTATATATAGTATACTCCTTACTTGGCTTAAAAGTTCTTATCGCCATTTATTTTTGCAATCGTTGGTCATAGTCATATACTTCCAATTACAGAAGTATTTAGTATTTTAAATGAAGAAAATATTCATGTTCAGCAATGTCAAATTTAAAAAAAACAAAAAAATTCGACAAATAACGGAATTTAACTTTCAATGCGTTCTCCCGGTTGCCGTACTATGTTTAGGGAAGTTTTACATTCATTTTTAAAAAATTAAAATACAAGAAATTTGACTCCCTTACGAGGAAACATTGCCCATAATATTTAATTTCAAAACTTGCAGTTTTTTATGTTATTTTTAACTTGGCTTCAGGGATCGTTTAATTCAGTTAGAATCGTTCGAGGAAATAAGTTTAAATGAAGTGAAGCAAAAACGTATGTATAATTTAATAGGCCGTACAAGAAAGTCTTGTGGTGTCCACTTCAGGTTTTTTTTTCCTCTTATTTTAGGCTCTATGGTTTCGTCTGTAGCCTTTATGAATGATTCAAACTATAAAAACTCGCCATCAGTATCCAGAACACTCCCTTGTAGTTTTTTTAGTTTTTCGTAAAAAAAAAAATACTTAGACCCATTTGTTGCTCAATCTACCCGCTAGAATACCACGAAATTTGATAGGGGGACTAATGACGACATGGGAAAAAGGTTCCGTGAAAACATTAATTAGTTCTGAAAGCTGCTGATAGGGAAAATGTGGTGTTCTAGTCTAAATAACTGAAAATTTGTATGAAACGTAGCTAAAATTTGAAAATGCAAATGCTCGGATACGTAAACGACTATAGCGTCAGTAATTCAGAGGGAAAAGAACCGAAGGACGTTCCGAATGTTAGCTGGGTGCAACATGTGTTTCATTTTACCCCAGTGCGTTACTTGTGAACTTGTTTTATCATTCTAAATCGAATGCAGCCTCCGCTCTTCATGAATTTAGAAGTCGTAAAAACCTACGTAAAAGTTGTTACGATCAATTAATGCATTGAAAGTCGTGATTCAGAATTTTCAAGAAACAGGATTCTTAGCGGTTCGGTTTAGTAGAGGACAGATATCCGTGTCAGAACAGAACAGTTTCTGATGTCGCGGTGGCACCTGGGACCGTTGCTGGTAGTAGAAATGTCCGGGGAACGGTACGACAATTTGATTTGAATCTTTCAACGGTCTGCAAAATCTTGAGGAAAGTTCTTCACGTCTACCCATCCAATATAAGCCGCATGCAGAAATTAAAACACAACGATTATGATAAACGAGCGGCATTTGCTCTGGCATTTCTTGCCAGGATGAATATCGACGATGTTTGGCCGTGGAGAATTCTGTGGAACGGTGAGGTCCATTTTCACGTAAATGGTACTGTTAACACTCAGAATTCTAGAATCTGCGCATTCGAACAATTCCATGCAGTTGGTGAAATCCCGTTGCATTCACGAAACGTGACTGTCTAATATGACTTTACAGCATATTTCATCAGTAGACCATTCTTTTTCGAGAACATTACTCTAACAGAACCGCACACCTGTACCATTTCTACGCAAAGGAATTATGATAATGTTGACTAGTTTTTATCATTCCAGAACTTCATCAGAGGTAGTTGTTGTATCTGGTGACTTTTTATGCAAGATGAAGCACAGCCGCACGCTGGTCTGTCGGTACAGCGGCTGTTGCAACATGACTTTACAGAAGAAAGTGTTATAAGTCACTTTTATGCACTTGCATGGCCGTCCTGGTCCCAAGATCTAATCCCCTGTGACTTTTCCGGTCGGTTATTTAAAGTTCGAAATCTAGCTTAGTGGGGTCTCGACTTCAACGACCTTACAAGGCAATATATAACGGGCTTCGTTGAGCATTTCTGCCGACAAGTAACGTTAAACCGTCGAAAATGTTGTCTACAGGATGCAATGTGTGTCCACGAGAAGGTGATCTTACATGATAATAACTTCTCTCTCACCGAGAATACATTTTCATTCAAAGTTCTTTGGTGTATTAAAATAGCATCTCTCTAACACTTTGGGGCAATTTATTTGCTGCATTAAACCGGTTTTGCAGAGAAATTTTTTCTTTGTTACTGATTTGTCTAGTTCTCAGGTGTGTAGACTAGGACAATGTGACATTTTCCCCTTATGGCATTTTTTGGAACTAATTTTTGTTCACGGAGTCCTTTTTCGCTTGTCGTCATTAGTCTTCCTATTAAATTTAGTGGAATTCCATCTCATAAATCGAACTACAGATGGCTCTGAGTAATGCTAGTTTCAAATAAATATCCTATATGTGCAGATCCCGATTATGACAAACGAAAGCCTAGGCAGGGCATTTCTTCAAGGATCCCAAAGGCACTTTCACGAAGGAAAAAAAATGATTATGAGAAACTAGAGGATGATTTGGGGCCCCTAAAATACGGAGCCGAAGACCCAGAGCTCCATTATTCATCTAGTATCCTATAAAAGGCTTTGTGTGCTTATCTGGTATGTATTAAATTACTGTCGTAGCTATCTAGAGCCTTATGAGCTTATGCAGTAATCAGGCCTTGTACATTTAACAAGCTCATAAAGATCTCGTGAGCATTTATGGGTTTATTAGAAGATCAAAACTGAATATGAAGAGAGAAAAAAAAGTTCTTTACCTGTCAATTTTTAACCACTCATGACTTAGGAACTCCATTTATGACAGCGGCTGGAAAGACAAATAGAAAACAAACGATTGCGAATAATCATGGACGTTTCTTTTCTCCCCTTTCTTTTTTCCCCTATTTCCACATTTCAGAAGAACATGAAAATTGAATGCGTTAGCAGAAAATTACTCTTTTTTCACGTTTCATCAGTGACTGTAAGACTCGTGGATCTGGAATTATAAACGATATTCGGAACCACAATACTTCTCTGGCTCTGTATCAGGCTAGGTTAGCTGAATATGGATATTTGCCTAAGGAGAGGGATCCCATCGTGGAGCACGTTTTAAGGGCAAATGGTTTGTATTCACGTTAAATACAGGGAAAACCATGAATACAATCTTTCGCCTGGATTAGAACTCGGGTCGAACTACAAGTTTTCACAGGTATCAGTCGCTCGGCCGCTATTGGATTTTTGTTGAATTAGATAAGCAGTTTATGTTTAATTTCGAATTTATTGCACTATTTAATTTGGTATTGGAGACTGCCAATTCTTCTTGAGCTTTTTCAACGAAAATTTTTTCCAGATTTTTTTCAATTTTTTTGCTGTCGCCGAACCAGTAGAATCTTTTATATAAGGAAATTTTTTAAATATTTCGTTTTCAGAAACTTGGTTACTTTTTCCACAGATTTAATCTATTTATACAGATTTTAAGGCAGCTGCAATATCTTTCCCTTCAGAACTTAGCGACAATGAAATCGCTCGACATTTCAAAGAGCACCAGCATTTTAACCAGCTATTCAATTTGTTCTTTTGTTTCCTTCAGCTACTCAAATTCTCCACCATTTGATTCCGTGGCTCAGTAATAACCAACATTATCATAAAGTAAAGTGGTCTTTTGGTTTTGCCCTAGCAGCGAGAGCATTTTCCAAACCTTTGTTCAAGTTCTCCAAGAAGATGCGCAGGAACAGACGGTAAAAGTTGTTGGGTTTTACACAATTAAGAAGCAATGCGAGAGACATTTTGGAGTGCATTTAGGCTATTTGAAAAACGGAATTGCTGAAAAATCCATACATGCGGCAGTGATATGAAAGAAGTGACTGAAAGAAGCAGTATATCCAGAGCGGTACATTTTCGGGGCCGGCATTTTTATACGATTAAATAAATATATTTAATCGTTTATACGATTTGCTTCTGGTGAAATATCATTTTATAGGGATTACTTACCTTGATCGTCGAGGCAGTCGAGAATAATGCAATTCTGAATTGAAATATGGAATTAAATTGAGAAGAAAAATAGTTTTTACTCTAGATAATATACTATTTAAATAAATCATCATTAGATCTCATCATCAGCTGTACACTCTTGTTATACGTTTTTTATTCGTTCGAAACTTATGAGTCAAAACTACAAATATGAACTAAATTATGATCACTTTGACCATTAATGAGGAAGAATTCTTTGTCATCCTTTTGATGGTCATCAACGAGGTTCAGCTCGCTTTCCAGTTACGCACTGCAGTGGGCGCAAACGAACATAGCTCGCATAAAATTTTTATTTTGACAGATATTGCACATATTGGGGAAAGAAGAATTGCTTAATCTTGCAACCTCCGAAGGGTTAAGACAAAAGTAGTATTTCAAGAGTCTTATTTCCGTCATTGCTAGGAATAAAGAAAGAGAAACGTGGAAAGGTTGTCCTTTTGAATTTTTGCGATTTATTCTAAATCACAATCTCCAGAACGAAGCTTCAGATATTTCAGTACTTTTGCAAACTTTTCTCACAACTACTGTAATTGCTGTTAATTTTGAGATAAGTTTTCTAAATATAAATCATTAGATAGCATTTAAGAACTACAAATGTTTTATTCTGCATTTAGGAAATTTTTCTATACAACTACATAGCAGCAATAGGAGCGATCACGTATACTTCCACGGTGTCATCTACGGCTTTGCTAACAAAAGAACAAGCAAAGTAATAGCATAGTTTTAAAATGTTAGAATTAAAATTTTTCTTCAAACCTAAAGGAATAGTTTTAATTCATTTCTCTGTGTGTCATTATGTATGTAATTCATTTGTGTCATTACGTGTGTATTTATGTATGAAAAGAGATGGCAAATTCATGGACCACCCTAAACGGCAAAAGCTGTAGCTACGGCACTGACGCGCAGATTTTAGCGCTAAAAGTTAATATTAGAGGAACTCGAATGAAAGATGCCTATTAATGAATAAAAATTATTCCAAGATGATCTATTATAATTATCTCTCAACGAATGCTGAGATTTTTCATTTGAAATGAAGCCGAACCAAATTTCAAATACTGATGAAACTGAGAGTGGTGGAGATAACCTGACGGACGCGGCCAATTTGCAAAAATGTGCCGTCCATTTTTAAGAAGTTAAGCATTGTTCGCCAAGCTACAAGGTTGCCTCAGGATTAAGACATAGAGGTGTCCGGCACCCTTAAGAAGTTCAGTATATACGATGAAGAATGCAACCTTCGTCAAGATGCTGAGATGTTCCTTTCAAGATCTAAGTAAATATTCGTAGGCCTTCGTAAAGGTTCTGGCACTTTTGGAAAGTTAACCATCATTCGGGATGTCCGGCCAGTTTAAAGTTCAGTTACCCCACATAGAACGAAGTCTTCATCAAGATACTTTGTCGGATCTTTAGTTTCGTGAATATACATACTGACGTTCATAAAGGTACCTATTTTAGAGAAATCTTCATCAGAACAATACTGGCATCCTTATGAAGCCGGTACCATTTAACTTCAGTTTAAAACCTGAAAACTTGAAGAAAGCAACTTTGGTCGAGGTGCTTATTAGCTTTAAATTACAGCGTCTTTATTAGGAGTCTTGACAAAATCGTCTTGTAAAGGTACCATTATGAAGTTCAATTTATAACGTGAAGAAAGCACAGAGGTACCGGAAGTCGCATCTTTATGGTGCTATCATTTTCCAGTTCCAGTGCATTTAGAGTAGTTTCTGACTTTACGATTAATCCCCGAAATGCATAAAAATTCTAGCATTTATAGTGACAAGACGGTCCAGTAGCCAGCGACTCCACGAGACATTTCCCGAATCTCTGAATCCCCATCCAATACTGGATGAAGTTCACTTGTGGGTCCTTTTCGTGACAACAGGTCTTCCGCACGAATCCCGAATAAATTACTCTTCATTTGGCTTAGAATCGCGTGGGTGGGAATGAGTGAGGCAGAGATAATACGAACACCGAAAATGAACTTCTCACGTTGCTCGTGTTCTAAAGAGGGTGGTTGCTGCGAACATTCACGACTTAATCCACCAGCTGCCCACGAAGAGCATCCTTGACCGTGAAAGAACTTTTTATTATTATTGCTGGAAACATAACAGGACAGCTTTCCGCTCGATATTTTAATTTCAACGGCTGGCGAGTTCATGAAACTTTAAAAAAAATATCGTTTTCGATATTGTTAATGGAACCGACAAATGAAAAGACATCCCTCCTTATCAGTTAGCGAGAAATCCGTTTCGTGTAAAGATTTTTGGCCCTTTTCCTTGCATCGACAGTTTCTAAAAGAATAATTTTCTTCATGAACCCTCTTACATACTTCTCTATAATATACGGCATACTACATAAATAATTAAGATAACAATTAGACTAAGCACATGAATAAAGTTTTGAAAAAAAAATGGTTTGTAAGATTTACCTTTAATTATTTTCTTTATCCTTATTATTTTTATTCTTACAAATATAAACAAGTTTTCAAAAATAAAATCTCATATTCTAATTGCACAAAAGTTCGATTTTAATGACTGAAATGGCTGCGCTGGGTGTATTGATGCATTTTTTTAAATACTTGACGTAAAATTACACAACTCAATTCTCAAATTACTTCATTAAAAGATATTTAACTTATTTCTTGTTTTCCGTATTAAATTATTGAATTGAACGAAGCCTTCTTTCACTATGTAAGGAGAACAAGTGAATAATGTTCGTTTCGCAACAACTTTTGTTTTGAAATATTTCTCTCGAATGTCCTTTAAATTTCAAAACTTAGCTAACACATATATTTTGAATAGGACTTGTGCTGGAACATCTTCAATGCAATCAACTGTTTTTGCACCATACCGTCAAGATCAGATATATCACTCTTTTGCGTATTTTCCCTTATATATTTCTGCAGGTAAGACAAGGAAAAAATTTTGTCGAAGATTTATAGTTTTAGTAGATATATTTTCCCATAAGACGACAAATTATCAGTGGTCTATGAATTTAGTTTAGATCAGCGATCATCGTCTGCAACAGTGTTGCCAGAAAATTTTCAACTAAAGTATACCAGTAAAAGAGTCAGAAAGTCGCCAAACGTAGCACGTGACGTTAGAGATCACCTTTAGTTCATAACTGTGTTTGTTCAGATCTCCTCTGATGTCATCACAAATTCATTCTTCATTGGTTCCGTAAGTTACGGACTGTAATTCGATTCTTAATCATTTTAATTGCGTACATCATTTCTGACAAAAATTTTTAAAACTATTTTGCCAATTATCCATTCTTTAAACCTTAGTTTTTTACTTTCTTGTACGAAGCAAAAAGGAAGTATTGAAACCGCGAAAAATTCCGGGTATCATATTTCAACGAAAATATCTATTTTGACCGTTATCGAATGCAACTTAACGATGTTTTTCTGTGATATTCGTACGTAAGAACAGAATAAAAGACTTTTTTCCTCCCCCAAAATTATAAAACTGATTTAAAATGGATTCTGAAGAGATTTTTTTTGTGGCGTCTGTGCGTACGTACGTACGTATGTATGTATCTCGTATAACTCAAAAATAAATAGCCTCAGAACGTTGAAATTTTGTACAGAGGACTGCTATAACATGCAGATGTGCACTTCATATTTTGGTTGCAATCGGCCGCGCCAAAAGTATATGCATTTATGTATATATATATAGTATATATCCACTCTGTTACTCGGCTCAGTGAGCTCAGTTTTTTTATTCTTATATGTAGATAAATTGTGCATTTTTTGCTTTAAAAATGATTGAATTACATTGTTCTTATCTTCCAGTTAAGGTTTTTATGCCTTTAGTAAATCTGCAGGCAAGATTTATAGAAGTATCAACAATTTAAAAGTTGTTTAACTGCGGCTAAGCCTAATAATTTTTCTCATGGCGGACATATTTGTTTACATTTGAAACTTAGGAGAATATCGGATTTGTTGCCAATCTAGAGAAACTAAGCTTCGCAATAACAAAGATAACGCCTTCTTTCACTATTACGAATTAAATCATGCTTAATTTCTTCTGGAATTTATTCGAGGAAACAAGTGTTTAAGATTTACTTCGTAATTTTTAATATGGATATTTTGAGTTTTTATGCATTTTTGCCTTGCCGCGAAATGAGAACTGAATTAACGGAATGAGAAATACTGAATGGTCTGTGAAAAACTGTTTCCTTTTTTGTTTGTTTAATTTCTTTTACTCACCATTTTAGATTTATTATAGTCTTTCAATAGAACATGTGGCAACGTTTAGGTAATTCTCCAGATGATATACATAATTTTTGTGTATTCTGATGAGTTATAAAATGAATGAGAAGTAACGCTATTAAGTGAAGCTAGGGCCAGAGTGTCGCTGTGGTAAACAAATATGGTGAATTTTAAAGAGTGCATTTATTCTATTGTGGTTCATGCGCTATCTGTTAGGGAGTGAGATCCGTCGAAAAGATATAGTGGACTGTATTTGATTATAAAAAGTTTATTTATAAATGGTAAGGCACAGGGGCCGTAAAGATAAGAGCAGCACGCTCCTGATGGCTGTTGCACAATATGGCGTAGGAGCCTAACAAGAG
>KK120328.1:124403-149903 GCA_000611955.2 Stegodyphus mimosarum
TGAGCATGCTCTGATATAACAGATTGGTAAGAGCCTGGAGAAAGAATGAAGATACTGTTAAAAAAATGGCAATGAAAAAAATGTTCTATAAGGAGAGGAAAGCTTGCTGGGCAGAAAAATTGCGCAGAAATTACCGCAAGATTGTAAGGTTCCTGCATATTAATTTATGGTTTGGATTTTTACTGTCATTCCCCCCCCCTTCCGTTTTCCCGTCAGAATGCAAGTTAGTTCGCGTGTATTTAAGCTGAGGTTTTTAGACTGTAAGACAGAGCGTGTTCTGCCTCTCGAGGCCAAGTTACTAAGTAGCCAGAGCAGATAATATTTTTAGTCTTCAGCCTTGCTTTATAATTGCCGATAGGTGAATAACCATGACCAGTTACGTTTTGAGCCAACTTCGTTTTAATTGATTTGTGTAACCTTCAGCAGCTTGCTTATTTGAATTTAAACTTTACATTTGAACTGAACTGTACCTTAAATTATCTTGCCACAAGCGGTTAGCTGAGTTGTAAGCACCAAGTGTGCTTTCTGTCCGTATTTAGTTTTAAATAAAGGGTCTTTTACACCCTTCTCAGTCAATTGTTACTTAGCAATAACTCGCTTAGCGCATACCAAGAGTTTGGTCACTACTGAATGATTGCAACATACACCAAACGTTATAAAATCTTGATCATAAATTCACGAGTTTTCACAAGTTTGTTATTGGTGTGAGGCAAAAATACAACTTTCCATTATCAAATATTGGAAATATGGATGAAATAGCGATGAACTTCGACTTGATAAGCAACAGAATTATGGAAGCAGGAAGTATAAAAATTGTTCAACTCAGAAGCACGAACTACGAAAATACTAGGTTTACAGTAACATCAACATGAATGGCAGATGGAACAAAGTTAAAACCCAAGGTCATTTTCAAGAGAAAAACTACTCTTTCTCATTTTGTAAGAGTAAGAAAACGAGGCTTTTGTCTGTGCTACACCGAGAGAGTAAGACGCGTTCGAGCGTCAGGAAAGCTGTTGTCTTTGACCTTTCTCTAATAATACAGTATTGTTATTTTTAATTAACCAAGAAAGTTTATGTAAGTTTTTAAATAAATCTAAAAAGACAGCCTGTCTTAGTTATTTGCATCCCGGAAGTTCGGCGACGTTGCAGCTTAAATTTATTGGTGGCGGCGCTGCGTATAAAATCCACGGAAGCAATTTTAGTTTGGTCATCAAACAAGAAATCTTGTGTTTTACTCTAGAAGTACTGCAGGCGTCAGTCCGGGTAAAGAACAGAACTATCAAGCTCCGAAATTCAGCTCATCTAAAATTTCGATGGATATTCAATGTCCGAAGATCTTAAGCATTTTAAGTTTTGTAGGACCGCCCAGCGTGAGTAAACGTTTTAGTGAAGACAATGGGATTGTCAGGCTCCGAAATTCAACATCGTCTTTAAGTGTGGGACCAGCAGTGTTCTAGTGTGTGCGTGTGTTGTGAGAAATGCTTTAAAGTGTCTGGGCCATAAGTGCCCATAAAAATTTTGAGTTGTGATCTATAGGTTCCAGGCTTCAACCAGGGCGCTAAGTTTACAAATCCAGGCGGGTGAATTCCTTGGACTTTTATAATGAGGCAGTGATGTAATTTAGTTTAAGTTATTTCTGTAATTTAATTTATGCAAGTAATTGTTTTTATTAGTCAACATTGCTTTTTGTAAAGCTTAAAGAAATGCGTTGCTTTGGTTTTGTGTTTCAAATAAGAAAGTTGTGGGGTTTTACCATCTTAATTCACAGTTCAATCCTTGAAAACTTCAAACACTGGTAAGAGAATAATCGCTTAAGTGTGTGAACAGAGATGTAAGACTCAAGAAGGGTTAACTACACTTTATTTCTCAAAATAAATATGACACAATCAGCTCCTAAGTCGGAGCGTACAGCAAAGCCTCCACTTAGGCTTGAACTTAAATTAATATGAAATTAAACTTACCTAGCTTAACTGAAAAGTTATAACCGAAGCTATCAAGATTCTAAGTAGTTGGCCTCTAAATCTTAATTAAGTCGGCAAAGCAAAAAAGGGTCTAAAGTACGGCCGAGCGTAGCAATAGCTTAGAGGGAGGTAGCCAGAGGCAAACGCGCGCTAGTCAGGGACTCGGAACTCTCTAACGAAATTGGTGAAACATCGACTTAAATACTACTCATTTGCATTCACCGCGTTTCTAAAAATACATTCTGGTAGGAAATTGTAAGCTGAAACTAGAAAGGTTAGGAAGGATGCGTAAACTCAAAATAACTGGAATAAAATTAGGATAAACTTTACATCGCATATATTTTAAAATTTGAATTTGTGTTCATCGATCTTTTAACATCTAAAATGTTGATGAGTTCTGCTGCAATTAAGCTCATATAGTTGAATATATAAGAACGAAAGAATATTTATAGTTTTGAAAACTTTAAACTTGTGCTGTTATTTTGACACATCCGCACAACTTTTCCTTTCAGCCAGGATAAATGTATAAGGTTTTTAAAAACGGTATTATATAGTATTTGTTTGCAGAAAAAAGTATGAGATTGTATACTGTCTGTGTGTAATTAAGTTTAGTCTTTAGTAATTGTATTATGAGTTTTTTACACTAGCCTCGATGTAAAATTTCAATTTTAATTCTTGATATTTAACCCATTATGGTGTAAGTATTTGCATTTTATATTCATTTTTCGGCTGACTTTATGTGTGTCTAGAAGTAGTAATTAAACAAAGATATGCTGAACTTCTACGACAGCTTCCCTGGGAGGGAAGGTTTTGTAACAACTTATGCGTGTCATTAGAGAACTTCCTGTTCTCTTGGGAACGAACCTCAGTATCCACTTAAGCCCTGAGGTCGGGCGGTGAATGTGATCAAGAAATACTCGTTAAGAACAACCCCTTTTGATGGTGTACCCTTTTCTCATTTTGTAAGTTAAGATACAGAGTAAGAAACAAGCGGTAGGCCTAGAGAAACGACAGAACATGAAGACCGACGAATCGTCAGAGCGGCACTCAGAGCCCCAGATGCATCATTATCATCGATTGTACGTGCAACTAGTGCTTGAGTGACGCAAGGACCATTCATAGACGGCTCACAGAAAGGGGGCTGGATCACGGCGCCCCTTGCGCCGACTACCATTGACATCTGTACAACGTCAAGCCCGTTTGCAGTCGTATCGGGCTCATTCGCACTGGAATGTCACTGACTGGAGTAGAATAGTCTTCAGTGATGAGTCCCGCTTTGAATTGAGCTCCGATGACCAGCGAAGGCGAGTCTGGAGACGCCCCGGACAGCGATGTGATACCAACCTGACTGTCTTCCGGCAGACAGACCGACAACCAGGAGTGATGGTCTGAGGTACCATAGTATTTCATAGTAGGTTTGGTTGTCATCCGTCGCAACCTTACAGCACAGCGATACGTCGACGAAGTTCTAAGGCCCGTTGTGTTGCCCTTCATGTCATGCCACCATGGGCTTATATTTCAGCAAGATAAGGCCCGCCCTTACACTGCGCATGTTTCTATTGCTTGCCGTAGTGCTTGCTGAATATTACTTTGGCCAGCAAGATCGCCGGATCTCTTTCCTTTTGAGCCCGTTTGGAGCACTATGGGCAGGGCCCTTCAACCAGCTCGGGATATTGACGATCTAATGCGCCAGTTGGACAGAATTTGGCACGATATCCCTCAGGAGGACATCCGCAACCTCTATCAATTGATGCCAAGCCGAATAACTGTTTGCATAAGGGCCAGAGGTGGACAAACGCGTCACTGACTTTCGTAAAGCTCTATCACTTCAATAAATCATCCAATTTTTCTCAATCTGTATTCATTTGTATTTCTGGACATGTACATCACTTCTACCGATTTTTGTCCAATTCGGATAACTCCTTCTTGGTGCGTCGTTTTTTTTTTTTTTTTTTTTTTTTTGTGAGTTGTTGTCTAAGAGTGTATAAAGGTATATTTTTATTGCCCATGTTAAAGTAAATTTTGTCAGTCATTAGCAAGAAAGAAATCGTAAAATAATCATAAGGGGAAACACACAAAAAAATGTAATTTATTTTTTTAAAATCGACAATATCTTTTTAATATATAATTTTTTGTGCAAAAAGCGCAGTATAAAAGAATAAAATGCAGGAACAAAAGCAAAGACAGCCAAACAAGCACGAAGAACACAAAACTTTCTCGAGAGATATAGGGTTACATACAAGGGGTTTGCAAAATTTGAAAGATTTTAATATTTGCTTCCAAGGCATTGAAAATTTTAAAACATGCCAGCATGGCTCATAGAACCGTTTCACTACGATATATTTAATCCTGATATCATGATGCAAGAAGCATTGCTTCACTGCAGTGAATGAGGATGTTCCAGAACAGCGTACGCTAAATTTTGGAATTAAAAAAGTCAGCCGAGAGAAATCTCCCAAAATAAAAGCTGTAATCAAAGTAACATTATTGTTTTCTTCCTTCGGTATTACTTGCCTATGTAATAACGAAACTTTCGCGAACACAAAATAAAAATTAAAAGTCGGTTAATCAAGCATGTATCCAAGCTGCGTGATTGTGCATTTTTCATTGATAACTTTTCTAAGCTGTGTGGCGTACTCTAATTTCACGTGTCACTGTTGATTGATGTAAACAATAATTTCAGCATTCAGTGTATGTACTAGGAAAAGATAACAAACAGAAGCTGACTTTAATTCTCCCTTCATATGTATATTTATTAGAATGAATTCTGTTAAGAATTTCCCAGTTTTAAAGAATGATCTAATTCTTCGTGCTGCACTAGGTGAGAAAGTTGAAAAAGTACCTGTTTGGATAATGCGGCAAGCAGGCCGATACTTACCCGAATTCCAAGAAATGCGCAAAAAACACTCATTTTTTGAGATTTGCCGAACACCATCCTTGGCTTGTGAAGTGACTTTACAACCTATTCGACGTTTTGATTTAGATGCTGCCATAATATTTTCCGATATTCTGGTTATTCCTCAAGCTCTTGGAATGGAAGTTCAAATGAAACCCGGTATTGGACCTGTATTACCGGACCCTTTAAAAGAACCTGGTGATTTGGCGAAATTAGCTTATCCTTGTGATGTGCATAAGGAGCTTGGCTATGTTTTCGATGCTATTGCACTTACTCGGCATACTTTAGATGGAAAAGTACCACTTATTGGATTTGCTGGTGCACCATGGACATTAATGTGTTACATGATAGAAGGAGGAGGTTCTAAAACGATGTCAAATGCTAAAGGGTGGCTGTATAAATGGCCTGAACAAAGCCATAAATTTCTTCAGATATTAACGGATGTTATTGTTGATTACTTTGTCCGTCAAATCAAAGCTGGAGCTCAACTTCTGCAGTTGTTTGAATCAAACGCCGAATACTTAGGACCCAAATTATTCAGTACCTTTGCTTTGCCTTACATAAAAGAAATCAAATTACGCGTCCAGAAAGCTGTTTCAGAAGAACATTTGCCTTCTGTACCAATGATAATATTTGCGAAAGGTAGTTGTGTTGTGATAGATAACATAATAACTGCTGGCTATGATGTTATAAGTTTAGATTGGACAATTTCGCCGGATGTTGCTGTGAAGAAGGTTATAAAATCATCTCTCCAGGGTAATTTAGATCCATGTGCTTTAAAAGCCAGTCCAGAGAAAATTAAAATTTTAGTAAAGGAAATGTTAGAGGGGTTTGGCACTCAGAGATACATTGCAAATCTAGGACATGGAATTTATCCCGATATTGATCCAGAAAATGTAGCTGTATTTGTAAATGCTGTCCATGAAATATCTGAACACATGAATGAAGTGTAAATGTGATTAAGAACAG
The DNA here is from genome assembly GCA_000611955.2 of Stegodyphus mimosarum. Classification (NCBI taxonomy): domain Eukaryota; kingdom Metazoa; phylum Arthropoda; class Arachnida; order Araneae; family Eresidae; genus Stegodyphus; species Stegodyphus mimosarum. The sequence continues at coordinate 130,230 of KK120328.1, forward strand.
AGGTTATATGAAATTTTTATGAAAATTATTCAAGTGCTTTGTATAAAATAGTTTTCTTGGAATTGCAAGAGCTTATATTGTGAAACATTTACTTGTTATGAATTAATGAATTATTTTTTTACTTACTTTTCTTTTTTTTAATATCAGAAATGGTATAAAATATTTTTACATATTTTTAGAGCTTATGTAATAAAAGTTTATATTATAACATATAATTATTTTTGTATTTGATACATTGAACCATGCTGGAAGTGTAGCAAGCAAGTTGTTTGCCTAAGTTAAAAAATGAGAGGAGAGTACAAAATTAATGTGAAAATGATTGAAACATATTTAAGGGAATCACAATTTTGTGATTTACTAAGTTTTAATTATTTGTGAGGTATGTTGTTACTGTTTAAATAATGATATCTACATGTTGGATATAATAAATTGAGTAAGCTATTCTTAAAATTTTGATTTTTACCAGTTATAAAATAATTTGAAAAAATATCGATTCCCTAACTGTTAGCGGGACAGATTCAGAAACATGTTATGTATATGTTTATGTACATATGTAGGTATGTGTATGTAACCTCTGTTCTTAATCTTATTTGTGTGTAAGCTCTGCTACTGTCTGTAACACACATGTATCCTTATGTACAATGTACATTCATATGTTTCTGAATATGATCCTGATAACAGAAGAATACCAAAGTATCATGAATGTTAGATTTTTTGTTTCTGTTTCTAAATTGGAAAAGGAAGCTTACTTATTAAATGTGTTTTCATCATGTGAAAACCCGTAATTTACAAATTCATAATTTTGAGGAGTTTATCGTAATTTAAAATCTGGCATTTTGACGAAAAATCAAGTTATGCCTTTTACATAATTATTCTGTTCACCTTATTAATATAGCAATCAAGAAAATGTGCTACCATGCCAGACCACTCATTTTAAGACATCAACATTTGTTTATGTCATTCTTCTTCTTCTTCCGAGGCACTACAGCCTACTGCTGCCAGACAGAACATCACCCTGCTGTAGACCTCTGTGAGTGTACAAAACTTCATATAAATCATTACCAAGTTTACATTTTACCTTTTTAAGTATCGGTATTTCAAGTTCCTCCATTGCCTCTTATAGTTTTTGCACAATAATGCTGTCATACACAGCCTTAAAGTTGATAAAAAGATAGCAGGTGCCAATATTGTCTCTCTTGTTTTCTCCAAAATCTGCCTCAGGGTATGAATTTGATCAGTAGTTGACCTTTTCCTAAGGAATCCACGGTTGGAATGCGCTTTAGCCCACTGCTTGGCGGCGATTGTTTTTGAATGAGCAATAAACGTGCCAACATGGGTAACTCCGTATAACATGTGTACGTTGCCTACATTGTGCAATTCGCTGAAGTTTTTTTTAATTTTAAAAGGAACACTGTGCACATGGCATTTCCTTGTAATTTATTTTCGTTATTTTAGCTTATTTTGTTCATTTGTATACGTTGCCTACATTGTGCAATTCGCAGATTTTTTTTAAAGTTAAAACGGAACGGTGTGTACATGGTATCGTTTCTAATTTTAATGCCCTTTTAAAAAAAATTCCTTCTTTCTTCGATGCCATTTTGGTTACGTTTTCGCGGAGCGTGTCAGGAAGGTTATGTAACGGCATAAAATGTGTAAGTATTACAACATAAAATGTAAATAATTAATTTAAACCTAACTGACAAATATTTTAATGAGCATAATGTTCGTTTTGCATATTATTTTATTATCTTTTTGTGGCAACAGTTTCCATACTAATTTATGCTTTAGAATTCTATGTTTTGTTTACAATAGGTTTTCGCGGAGTGTGTCGGGAAGGTTGCAATTGTAAAGACGTTTCGCAGAAACGCGCCGGATTGGCGATTTTCAAAACATCGCCAAGTAGTGGGCTAAAGCGCATTTTCACCGAATCCACATTGGTACCATCCAATGATTTTTTCAACATTATTTATGTCATTGTTATTATTGATGTCATTGTTAAATGAGAATATTTAATCATGCAAAACCACTTTTATCGTGGTGCGAAACTTGCTGCTGTTTTTATTTATTTATGTAAGATATTGACCCAGTGAATGAAAATACAAATTTAAAAAATAACTGCTAAGTAATTCAGTGGTTATTTGTCTGAGCATTCAGAGGAGCAACTAAAATACTTCAGTAAAACATTCTTTGTGAGAAATTGATGAAGAGATACTTAGATATAAATACTTTTGAGTGTACTTGATCAAAGTCATAACTGACTTTTAAAATGTTATTATTCATGGTACAGTTTTTATTGATGTTGTGACTGATGGCATCTTGAGCACTAGTGGTGGTCGTTGTGTTTTTATTGGAATTTTATGTCCCAAATATACAGTGATGCAGACATACTGTAAACAGCACTTAATATGATTGGTGGTAATGTTATCATTCAGATAATTGAATGCCGAAATACCACTTGTTTGTGTATGAAAACATGAAATAGGCATTGTTTATTGTAATCAACAGTTTAGTTAATACAATCAAAGTATTATCAAAATATGTTTTTAAACTGTCATGTCAAATAAGACCAAAATAGATTGTGAAAATTCCTAAGTGTCAGAAAAATGTTGCCAAGTAAAGGCTTATTGAAAACAAGCTGCTTCGCAATATTTTAGCCGAATATTTAAAATTAGGGGAAAAAGTAATCTTAATTTGGTTATAATTTTTAGCATTATCAGATACGGGTCCCCTCTTCTTCAGGAGCCCAAAATGTTTTGCATATTTTTTTCTCCTACCCTTAAGAATAAAAATTCCTTGAAAACATCTATGCCAAAATAAGGCTGCTTTTGTCTAATCTTAAATTTTACATTTGTATGTTCTCTTCCATTGAATGAAGGATGCCTTCTGAGTATGAAAATTAGGGATACAGCATTGCTAAAATAATTTGCAGAACTCTTGCATTAGAGGCATTATGAACAATTCATAAACAGATTTTTTTTTCATTTTTGTAATTAAAATTCTGTGAAAGTATTTATTTCTATATTTCTTGTCATATTTATATTAATTAGTTAAATTTCATTGCTATTCTGAAGGATATATTTTCTCATTGTTTAATGTTATCAAAATAGTGGTGGATAAGCATGATCTGATTAACTGGTACTTGCTGAAGGTGCAGTTAAAAGTGGGTAAGACACCAGAAATTCACCATTAATTAATTGTATAATCTCAGCCAGGGCTGGATTAAGACAATTACGGCCTTAAACATTTTAGAGACTTTTCTTTTATAGCAGTCCCATAGCCAAGTGTTTGGTGTGTTATGTACCAGTGCACTTCGTCCCCAACCAGTTTTTACAGTAATGTAGTAATGCAATAATAATACAGTAATAATAAAGTAATAAGTATATATATAATAAGTAGAATGATAGAATAATACAAGGTTGGAATGCACTTTAGCCCACTGCTTGGCGGCGATTGTTTTTGAATGAGCAATAAACGCGCCAACATGGCTGACTGTTTGTACGTTGCCTACATTGTGCAATTCGCTGAAGTTGTTTTTTTTTTTAAGTTTAAAAGGAACGCTGTGCACATGGCATTTTCTTGTAATTTATTTTCATTATTTTAGCTTATTTTGTTCATTTGTGTACGTTGCCTAGATTGTGCAATTCGCAGATTTTTTTTTTAAAGTTAAAACGGAACGGTGTGTACATGGTATCGTTTGTAATTTTAATGCCCTTTTAAAAAAAATTCCTTCTTTCTTTGATGCCATTTTGGTTACGTTTTCGCGGAGCGTGTCAGGAAGGTTATGTAACGGCATAAAATGTGTAAGTATTACAACATAAAATGTAAATAATTAATTTAAACCTAACTGACAAATATTTTAATGATCATAATGTTCGTTTTGCATATTATTTTATTATCTTTTTGTGGCAACAGTTTCCATACTAATTTATGCTTTAGAATTCTATGTTTTGTTTACAATAAGGTTTTCGCGGAGCGTGTCGGGAAGGTTGCAATTGCAAAGACGTTTCGCAGAAACGCGCCGAATTGGCGATTTTCAAAACATCGCCAAGCAGTGGGCTAAAGCACATTTTCACCTAATACAATAATAATTTTGTTATGGAATGACAAATGAAATATTTATTAATTATATGTAAATGAAATTAAAAAGCATTTAATTAAACAAAATGAGCATTTTATATAAGGCAAAATAACTAACCTTAACAAAATAAGCATAAACATACTGAAATATTCATTTTTGGCAGACAATTTCTAGTGACCACGACTCAAATTGCTGCTAATAATGCTCAAACACATGATCACAACCGACATGATTATATCGGTGATTAACAGTAAAGTAGCTGAAACCTGACTCCTCTAGTTTAATAGCCTTCCCAGCAGTCTGTTTATATGGTCAAATCCTCCCTCACATATTTGTGGATTTTTCCCATCACACTTTTACTGTGTACTTGAATTAACTTGTACCTCATCTTTGCGGCAAATGCTGCCTAAAACCCACTGTTCGCTGCCAAGAACTCTATCTGCATGGTTCTTCCATTTTACAAAAAGGATTCATCAATTTTGATGATCTTATCAGGTTCTTCTACTTTTCAGGTTGAATATTTTGTCATGATATAAGAAGACACTTCTGTTATATAGTTATTTTAATCAGCTACTACCATATGTCCAATGTTTAATTGCTTGTCACATCATCACATTGAAGAGACTTCTTCGCTCTAACAATACATGAATCACAATGCAATGAGAAAATGTATTCTTGATCCATTAAACGAATAGCTCACACAAAGACACTTTTTCTTTTTTATAATTTTTGATATTACATCTCCAACATACAAATGCATCTTATCACCGTTTTAGCTAATTTTTCTGCAGGGAAAAATAAGTTTCTATGGGAGAAAAGCTATTGCATCTCCTTTCATCAATGGCAGATTGAAAAGAATAAGCATTTTTATTAAAAATTTCATGAACAGATGAAGCATGAAACCTATCAGTGATTGAATACAGTGAAAAACATGCACAATCTTCCAATACTTGGCAAAAAAGCCGATTCATACCATAATCACCATTAATTCATGCCGGGGCTGCTATAAAAAAGGAAGCGCCAATTTTAGTGCCCCATACATATGTTTCTGCCAGTTTCATCTTCATTCCATGTCTATCTTGGTTTTGGTTTAGTCTTATCATTCATTCCATGTTAAAACCAGCAGCAGAAATTTTTTTGGTCTCCCCTTTCCTGAATCCCTGAGGATCTTTTTTGTGGTACACCCTTCCTTTGATGCCTTAAGCATGTGCTTATATTCCTTATGGTTAATCTAGCCCTGGTCTCTTCAGACTAACTGTGCAGTTCAGACTTAATGTTGATAGACCGATCCATGGATCTCCCACTAGATTACTCAAAGGCAGGTTTTTGCTCACTGACATGTTGCTTAATTTCTTCTGTTTTCCATGGTTCTAAAAATATCTTTAAAATTATGGAGTTACAGCGTACCCACAATCATGATGTGTAATGAAAAAGAATATGTGTCTAAAATCGTGTGTTATCAGGGAATAAAATCATGACTACATATGTTTTCGATTGTCATCCTTCTGACATAGTAAAGCCTCTCCAAATTATAACACAGAGAACCATCGCCAGTCCGTTGCAGCTTTTTTCAAATCTTCCTATTATAATAAAGTCTGACAGGATCCAGCCTGTGAAATTTGATCTCTGCTTCATTGAAAATTGGTCTATAGAATTAAGTTGCAAGTTTAAAAGTGCTAAATTTTCTAATTGAAATCCTGTCAACTCAAATGTAATAATAACAAATTTAGAAGTACTGACATAGGAACATTGAGATGCGGAAATGCTGATGATGCAGCACGTAGCTAGCGTAGAACATAAATCCATAATGAAGAGAAAGAATTCTGATTACGTAGAATGATAAAATGTTGAATCCGTAATGTCTAGGAAATTTGACAGCCGAGTAAGATTAAATATTCACTTTTATTTCAATTGACATTTGTGGCCACAATTCACTTGGCATTGTAATTGTGCCAATTTCCGGAATATTTACATTTTTTATCCTGTTATGATAGAAAGAGAGCAGAATGAAATAGCATACAAGCAGCATAGAGGTAAAAGCAATAATGCACAATTATCCAGTATGGATGCTTACCAAGAGAAGATTTAGGTTAGGAAGCATTCAGTTCTGAAAATTTTAAGTTCCGAATCAACTATGTCGTCAGCATTATGCAAGTCATGTGACATAGATTAATCTAGAAATGGGGCAGTCCAGAAAAGTTATTACTACTTTTAGAATACAGAGAGGAAATATGCAAATTAAATTATAAAACTGATTAACATGTTTTTTATCTTATATACACACACACACACACATATATATATATATATAAATAAAAATTTCAAATTTAAAACTTAAGTTATTTAAGTACTGAAAATGCACTTACATATATAATATTAGTTACAAGAAACAGCATATCATAACTAATTTCCAATCAACATTAGTTATATTTTAAATTCAAATCCCTTCTTTACTAAAGTTTGCTTTTGTGAAAAGCTTTGGTATTATTTTCAATTTGTAAAAGACATTCCCTTTCTTTCTCATTTTTTTTTTTAAACGAAAAGGGCTGTTAGTCTTAAAACACAATTTTGCGTTGTTTCACTTTTCATTCAAGTCTGTTGCCATTTGACAAAATGCAAGGCATTTGTTTCAAATTGGATCTGTCTATTATCAATCAGAAAATTAAGTTACTTAAAAGCAATGGATGCAGGAAATTCATTCAATACTTTTAATGAATGATGTTCTATAGTTTCACTTTTCAAATGTACAGAAGATAAAGAATGTTCTGATGCAAGATTAATGGATAGTCATTTAATATTCTATAAAATGTTTCACTATTCCACCTGGGTCATGTGTATTGATAATCTCTAAATATAAACCATATTAAACTTTAAAAAAGCTCTCTTGGGCAACTGTTAAAATCCAAACCCTTTCAGATTTTTTTTTCTTTTTTAATCTAGGTTGCCATTGAAAATTTCACTAGCTTAGATCTGTTCAGTAATAAGATTAATACTATAATGTTTAAAGGAAAGTATATCTGGGAAACTTTTGAAATGACCGTGTTAATTTAGAGTAGTTTTATAGGATGGCTTAACTGTTAAAGAAGATTTATGCCATTGAAAAATAGCCATAGCAAAGGACTTCAAAGAATCAAGTTATCATATCAACTACATTAAGAGTACCAAGCTATCACACTGGCCTGAGGAAACTTTGTGCCACTTTAAAGAATTAAGCTATCACATCAGCCAGACCAAACGACAAACCTTGATATTTCACCTGATTCCCGAAAAATTAAAATTATGCATGTACTGATATGGTGACTAGACAATTATAATTTTTTCCTTACATTCTTGTTTATCTCATCTGAATTGAATTTATGAGGACTCGATTTGATTAATAAATCCATCGAAAAATAATTTTGTACTTTTGTGCATCTCGTATTCAGCTATCAGCTCAGGTGCCACCAGTTAACTGTTTGCCTTCTATAAGCGGAAGTCTCCAGTATTTGCATGTGTTTATCAGGCATGGATGCCCACAGCTTTAGCATTTACTCCAAATTTCACCATCCTGTTTCCACTTTTTGTTGGTATAAATACAGTTTGTGAACACCCAACGAGCAATGCTATTTCTGAGTCCCTACGCTTGGAACCTTTACCAAAGCTGCTTATAATGGTACTTGCTTATTAATGCAACCACCTTTGTGCAATTTGGAAATTTTTTTACATATGACAGGTTAAAAATATCTTAACGAGCGCGAGTTGGTGATTTCTATGACTTTTTTTTTAAAACTTTCCCAAACTATCGATATTTTTAATAAACAGGCAAACATCATCAATATGTTAAAAGGAAAGTATATTTTTAAATACAAATTTCAATTATTAACTAAATACTATACGATTAACTATTTTTGGGGAAATCTTTTGTTCCTTTTCGCAGTTTTGTGGGAAATGCAGTATTTCTGCAGAACTATCATCACAGTTTCTTACATTGCTGGCAAATTTTTCAAGCGATATTTTTAAATGAAATATATTCCGCAAAAGAAGAGGAGTATGACCTTGTTTGTTGACATTAGTTATACCTATGTTACGTGATCTCTGATGTCACCTACCCTGTTTGCTTACATTAACTATACATAAGCTACTTTATCTCTGAAGTCATCGGAATGTATCTTTTTGTGTGGAAGGCCAAAAATATCACCATTTGTGTATAAATACCGTTGGAATACAACGGGAAGAAAACATACGAAAATGGTGACGTTGTTTGACTGAATTAATTTTATGCGCATGGTTGCCAGGATTTTGCACATTCTGAAAATTTGGTGACGAATTAAGATAGATGCAATAACACTTAAGTACACTCATAACAGCTCTGTTGATAATATGCACATGTAGTTGGTAAAATGTCTTAATCCCTTATCAGACTTCATTCCGGTTTAAATAGACACTTTTCTCTGCCTCTGAATGGCAATGCCAAAATCAGTAGAACTTCATTGATTAGAGAACGCTAAGTGGCAACAGTCTGGACTTTGGAACTTGCTTTCGATTTCTTTGATGCAGCTCGATTGCTGTGGAGAAGATGTTAAATAGATTGTAGATATATTGCAGAAATACAAGTTTTGTTTGACCGAATTTACGCTTTGCCGCATTAATACACAAGCCATATTCATTTAGTCTCTTTAGGACTGCTCGTATATGTTGTCGATGAGATTCTTCATCAGGAGAGGCTATTAGAATGTCATCCAAATAGCAAAACACGAATTCTAGTCCATTCAACACACTGTTCATGAAACGTTGGAACGTTTGGGTCGCATTTCGTAGGTCGAAAGTCATGAATAGGAACTCAAATAAGCCAAAGGGATAGAGAATGGCCGTTTTCGGTATATATTCTTCGCGAACCGGAATTTGTTGGGACGCTCTAATGAGGTCTATGCATGAGAAAACTCTTTTTCCAGCTAAAATGTGACTGCAGTCTGTTAAAAATGGGAGAGGGTATCTATCAGGAATCGTGGCGTTGTTTAACGCTCGATAGTCTCCTCAAAGTCTCCAATGACCTGATTTTTTCTTAGCGAGATGTAGTGGGCTCGACCAGTTACTTTTGGATGGCCTGCATAAATTCAAATTCCTTTTTAGCCGCTTTGAGTTTCTCAGCTAATAGTCTCCTAGCTTTAACGAAAACTGGTGGACCTCTGGTTTCGATATAATGTTCGATGTTATAATTTTTAACTTTATTATTAACTACATTCAGTTTTAACAAATCCGGAAAATCGTTAATGGTACGTTTATATGGATCATTTACGGCATTTAAAATTGGAATATTATTATTGTTTTAAAAACAAGGAGTTCCATTGATTGTTAACAATGTAGTATCATCAATCAACTTGCGATTTTTGGAATCTACCAGAAGTTAAAATTTGCAAGAAAATCCATGCCTATAATCGGTTGGTTTACCTCCGCAATTACAAAAGGCCATGTGAACGATCGTCTGAGCCCAAGATCAAGCTCGAGTAATTTTTGGCCATATGTTTTGATTTTCGTGCCATTTGCAGCAAAAAGTTCTAATTTTGAGATGTTTTTTTTTATCTGAAGGTAAGTGAGGAATGACCGAAATTTCTGCTCCGGTATCTATTAAAAATTGGGTAGCCGATTCTTTGTCGCTAGTGAAAAGACGACTCAGCTGCACCCCTTGCCTCTCCGTCGTCAATGAGGGACGAGGAGCTGGTTTTCCGGGCTGTTTGTCTGTGATTTTGATGATTGGTTGCACGGTTGTTTACACTTAAATGACTTATCACCGAACTTTTTATGATAGTAAAAAATATCATTAGATCTGTTACCACTGTAACTCCTATCTCTTGATTTAGATCGGTTACGACAATAAGGACGACTGTGACGTTGTTTGGATAAAGCAGAACTTGCAAGCTAAGTTCACTAACCTATTTTTGTAAACTTTCAATCACTTCCGTTTTTACCGTTATGGATGAAGCAGCAGCTACTTGGGGAGTAATTATCGGCCATTGTAGCCACTTTTGGCAAATCTTAGCCACTAACAGATATAATGCTACGCATATTAACGGGTAAACGTTGTAGCCACAATGATTTTAGGAAAGTATCTGTTACTTTATCGCCCGCCAGATTATGCATCTCACACAGCAATTGAGATGGCTTTTTGTCACCCAGTTCTAATTCACTCAGTGATTTTTGGGTTTTTTTGAGTCTCTGAATCTGCATATAAGGAAATAAGTCTATTTTTAATTGCCTGATATTTATTATCTTGTGGCGGATTTAACAAAATATCAGATACTTGTGACAAAATATCGGGTTCAATGGAGCTTATAACATAATCATATTTTGTTTGATCTGCATTTATTTTTGCATTTCTAAATTATGCTTCTAGTTGAATAAACCATATTCTGTCAGTTTCCCCAATATGCGGAAACGGGAGACAAATTGTGCGAATTTGCAGGAAAATTTTGATGAACATCAAAATGGTGAAATCTAGTCTGGAAGAGAAGGTACTGGGTATAAATAGAATTTCAGGAAAGATTTTTTGAGGATAGAATCACGAAGTCTAAATAATCAAGCTCAGGAGAAAACAACGCTAATCGCAAAGACTGAAGTTCTTAAAACCATTGGAAGAACTTTATGATCCTGTTGGATTTATAAGTCTATTTACTATTAGGGCAGAAATACTAATGCAGGAAATTTGGCAACTCGTTATAGATTGGGATGATCCGTTGCCACCGGACTTGATGAGAAAATGGTCTAATAAACTATCAGTGATTCAGAATATAAACATTCCGCGACATTACTTTCGAAAGACTCTGAACTGAGAGATGTTTAAATGCATCGACGGAAGTCAGAAGGCATATGGAGCTGTGATATGCGATATGTCGCAAAGGATAGTGAAATAGGATGTAGTTTTCTAATTTCCAAAACCAAGTAGAGGAAGCTGTCTTCCAAGACTAGAGCTGATAGGAGCACTCATCTGAGAAGGATTAGCTTCAAATGTCAAAGAACAGATAGAGAAGAGGCTCCAGATGAATGTACACTTTTGGACAGATTCTTCTGTGATGTTATATTTGATAAAGGGATATACACTGGATGAAGGGCGATTTGAATAAATGGAGGCCCTTCATCCAACATGAAGTAATGGAAATGCGAGAGAAAACGTCACTCGAGTCCTGGAATTACAGTCCTGAAAATGGAAATCAATGAAAGAAACTACAAAATAATGATATGTAGTTGCATGGATTTAAGTGATTATTATACAGCATCAAATCGTTGCCTACACTCAGAATCAGAAAAGGTGTTTGAAGATAATGGAAACTTGAACTTCGCAAAGAAGCTGTGTTAACTGTCTCAGGTGATAGTTCCCTTGTGAACGAGTTCATCAGAAAATATTCATCATTTAGTAAACTGATTAGAATTATTGCGTGGAGTTTAAGGTTTGGGATTAACCGTAGAATCAATCCACCATTAAGAAATGAAAGTTGTTTGTCTGACTTGCAGAATGCAACAAAGGTGCTAGTCAAATGTGCACAATATTCTAATTTTCGATCTGAAACTAGATGCCTACTTTCGAAACAATCAGTTCCATATAATAGTAAGGTTTTATCTTTAAATGTATTTTTGGGCAAAGAAGAACTTTTACAAGCTGGTGAAAGTCTCTCCAGTCTTTCAGAAGTTCAGAAACATCAATTTATTTTATCAAAAAGATATCATTTCACTAAATTACTCATTATTGTAACAAAAAACTCTTTATTTGGGCGTTTAAATAAAATTTTCTCATATTAGACTGGATACCTCCCGGACAGAGTTAGACGTATTATAAATAAATGCATGACTTGCTTTCGGACAAGCAAGTCATACATTTATCAAGGAAGCAAACTACAAACCAGATTGTGGGAGATTTACCTAGAGATAAAATAGCAACAACTAAATCATTCGACAAAATAAGAATGGACTTTGAAGGATCAGTTATTATCAAACCTAATTTGAAAAGATCTAGAGTTACTTTAAATTCATATGCTTTAGTGCATATAGAAATAGCATCGGATTTGTCTACTGAAATATTTCTAGTATATCTTAAAAGATTTATTGCCGCACGGTCCAAACCCTTCATTGTTTCTAGTGATAACGCTACAAACTTCAAGGCAGCAAAAAGATGTTCTTGATAATCTCCTTAGAATTTGCAGATCGGATTCTGTTCAACGCTTTAGTTCCGAAGAAGACGTAATGCGGAATTTTATTCCTCCTTCTTCCCCATATTTTGGCGAATTGTGGAAGGCTAATATAAAATCAATGAAGAGAATTTTGATAAAATTCTCGAAAACAACAATCTTAAACTTCAAAGAGCTTTATACATTAATTGCACAAATAGAAACTTGCTTGAACTCTCGATCTCTATCACCTATTTCTGCTGATCCAAAGGATCTTCAGCCTTTGACTCCCGGTCATTTCTTGATAGGAGTTCCACTTTTCTTGATGCCAGAACTAAATGACACTGTAGGTCCTTTGTTCTTGTCTTCTATGTGGACCTTAATTCTGAAATTTAGTTGGGGTGTGCAATATTTCAACCATTTGCAGACCCGTTCAAAATGTAATCAACCGAAATTCAACCTCAAAGTAGGACAACTAGTTTTGCTGAGGGATGAAAAAAACTGCTATGAAGCGGACACTAGCTTGGAATAAGGAGATCTTTCCTGGTTCGAATTCGAAATCTTTCGTCAAACCGTCTCCAATGTCTGTCCACTCGCATTCCCAGGTGATTTTGGGCAACTGTCCAAAGAAGCCCGGGTTCTTCGGATTTGAGTAGACACTTTTCTCTGTCTCTAAATGCCAAAGTGAAAACCAACAGAAACGCATTGGTTAAGAAAACGCTAAGTGGAAACAGTGTGAACTTGCTTTGCGCATTGGTTAAGAAAACGCTAAGTGGAAACAGTGTGAACTTGCTTTCGATTTGTTTGGTGCAGCTTGAATACAGCGGATGAAATGTTAAATAGACTCTAGATTAGATTAATTTGTTTTGGTGTTCTAATGAATTCTCCTTTAAATTAGATTGAATATAGATTTAGATAGAAATATGTAAACCACACATGTAGGACTTTAGCTGCGGCATTTAGATTCGTTGTATAACTTTGTTAGGTACGCCGTGCCATTAATGTCTGTTGTACGGACCTATCTATGAAAAATGTGATAAACGTTTCCGTTAAACTCGTCTCTCACGGGAGACAGCCCATATATATTAATGCAGAACGAACATGGAACCTTCCTCTGATTGGTTACTCTCCTCTTTAATGTCTGTTGTACGGTGCCATTAATGTCTGTTGTCTGTGCCATTAATGTCTGTTGTACGGACCTATCTATGAAAAATGTGATAAACGTTTCCGTTAAACTCGTCTCTCACGGGAGACAGCCCATATATATATTATGCAGAACGAACATGGAACCTTCCTTTGATTGGTTACTCTCCTCTTTATCCTATGTCAAACAGAGACGGGCAAAATCGCTCTTTTATGGAATCGAATCAGAACCACTTGCTCATCGAAATGAATAGGTTCATTTTTGTGACTCACCACTCACTGACAATAACCTTGATGAAAAAAATCTGGATGGATGGATGAATCGAGAGCGGAAAGAACCGAATGAACAGTGGGACTGGGAACAGTTCGCGAGGTGAGTGAAGAGCGAAAAGAATCGAGTAAGCCATGGGATCAAAAGTATCAATTCAATCAAATGCTAACTCCCTGAACTGATTTCTTTCAACTCTACTTTTGAGATTCTCTTAAATCTCTGTTCTACATAGAATTAACAATAAAATTCTATAATAAAATTTTTCAAAAAGTTGGGAAATGATAAAAATTCAACTTACTTTTAACATGATAGGATAAGCCCTCTTTCTTCTTTAAAATGGTAAGTTGCCACATTTCCAACTTCCTTCCGCTCTCTCTCTCTTTTTTCCTCCAATCAGGTGTTTGCCTTCCCAGTAAAGTGAATTAGTTCGTATAGCGGATCTTTATTCTTAGTTCCGACAGGAGCTATCCGTTAACTGTAAAAGAGCCAGAACTCCATTTTCTGGAATCGGAGTATATATGTAGCAAAGTGAATCGATTGTTTGAATCAGTTATAGAGTGGATCATTGAATTCTAATGTAAAACAGAGCTGTCAGCGTAAATGTTCTCTCAGCTTCATAAATATTGTGACTACACACCTGCAACAAATTGCCGAATACAACTGTTACCTAAAAGTTCTACTAAGAACATTTCATTTAAATTAGTGCTGGAAGAAATGCGTTTCTTAGAAAAGTTTTGGATTGTGTTGTGTGTCAGTAGTTCTGATAAGGTCCTTGGCAAAGGTTAAGTAACATTCAACCCTGTCATGTGCTATCTATATCATTTCGGTGGATGCATTCTCATAATGTGGAGGTGGTTATAATGTTTTGAGTGATAAATGTATACTTCTTGTCCCTATTTCTACAGTTTAAAATGGGGTTGCCAATAAAATGTAGTGTACGTTTCTAAAGCACACGAAGTGATAGCGTGTAGTGGCATGCTGTGTTTTATTGAAAGGAATTAGGTTATAGTAAAATCTCTCGTAACCCGCAATATCAAAATAATAGCACTTTTAAAAGTTTAAATTTAAATCCAATATTAAGGCCTCTGAGAAAAAAAGAGTGTGTAACTACCTATCCCTTTTTGTGCATCCATGTATTAGCTTTGACAGTAGTGTCCACGATTTTCAGAAATAAATTACACCGAAGGGTGCCGTATTTACTTTGTCTCTTTCCTGGAAAAATATAAGAAGCAGTGTATCGCTGTTGATGTGGTCTGTGATCACGTTCGTGAATGGTGAGTCGAATGACAAAGATTCTCAAGGTTTTTAAAACATCTCTGGCGTCTATGTCAGATATCTTGGACTTTCTTATATGTTCGGAGGAAGTTTAGTGTTAGCGAAGAGGAAATGCAGGCTTGGATGGATGCAGACAATTCTTCTCCTGTCACATTCTCTCAAGATGACGACGAAATAATCACACATGTACTACGAAAGGAGAATGATGAGGAGGAGGAAGATGAAAGTGACACACAGAGCAAGAAAGTTACAAGGAAGGAAGCTGATGAAAAATTGCACATTTTAATAAGATTTCCTGTAGTATTTTCATCTATATGTGTATATCATGTTATGAAGCTTCATTGTATATAGAGCGAATTTTTTTAAACTACGGCGAAAATCTTGTAAGCAGGAAGACATTCGAAGTTATATCCATCAGATTAAGAAATTCGTGTCTTTCATGTTATAAAATAGAAAATGTTGTAATTTTAAAATGCTTAATTTTGTTTTTCTAAAATATAGAAATCCCGTTGATTTTCAGTATTAGTATTTATGTAATACTAGACGATAGATAGGGGGAAAAAAGACCAATAGACTTTATGCTGCAGTTTCCAAAAATGGCATCACAAAACATAAGCTTATCTGCTCATAAATGTATACCGTGTTTCCTCGCATGTTATTCCTATTTTTTACTAATTTTATTTTCAAGAAAATATAGGAATAGTTCAATTTCCGAGGAACGAGGTTATAGTAAGAACGTGACAAAGGAAATTAGTCATGGATGAACTACGGGTAAGTAGTTCATAGTATTATATCTTTAAAAGAAAAGCACATTCCAATAAGAATATATAGTGATATTAATGTTACAACATTTAATAAGATGTCTACTTATCTACTTGCAATCTCGTATGTTCTAAATGCTGCCTATATTAGTCTTCAGGCTTCAAATCATTAATAAATAATCAGAGAAGGGGAATATGCAGCCGATTCGGCAAAATCATAGATCGGATGTCAGTTTTCGTTTGTTTCGCTGTGATAGGTTGGTTCTTCTATCAGGCTGGAATAAAGTTCAGGAGTCAGAAGGGAAAGGTTCTGCATGGGTTTCGCAGTTTGCGAGGATTTGTCTTAGTAAGACAAAAGCAACGACTACATGGACGAATCCATTTTGAAATTTAGGAGAGCTGTTCTCTGAATGTTTTGAGAAAGGAGGAAATTCCGCAAATATTTTTTTTTAATTTTCAGAACCTGGCACTAAAATGCTTGTGGAAAACTAAGGAGTTCAGTTATCCAGGAAAATCTCTTATCCAAAATTGGCACGGTCCTGTTGCTGCTGATGGAAAGGGATTCTACTCTAAGAAAAAAAATTATGACCTTTTCTAAGAAACCTGAGCACGACTCTGGTGGTGGTCATCGTCTTAGTGAGGCGAAATTCAGCATTTATGTTTGTTTATGTTCTTTGACGTATATGTTTGTTTATGTTCTCTGAAGTCACTTTCAGAAGTGTCCATTTTAGGGAGATGATCATACCAATGGGCTTCGCTGTATTCTGAATATGAAAACTAATGTTATATTTTGAAAACTAATGAGTGCAGTAATTGTTAATATGCTATGTGATAAATTTATGAAAAGTGAATAGAGAAGCTGAAATGACCATACCTTGATAAATAAAATATTTCTTTTATTCTATGGATGTCGTAATAAATAATTAATTCAAAAAGGTTTTATCTCAAAAAGATCACAAGGTCAGCAAAACAGGTTTTTTCATTGTTTTATTATTAATAATTTCGAAATCAATAATATTCGACTTTGGAATGACGGGTATAATGTTTTGTGCTTGTACAAATGAAATCATGTGCAGTAGATCTACGTTTTTTCATTATTGTGTCTTTTGAAAATACCTTATACTAAAGAATATAATATTGTGACTTGCGTACGGGTTCGTTATATATTGAATGCACAAGTCGTAAAAAGTTAACAAAAATTTATTCTTTCCACAAGAAATAAATTAAAATGCTGAAATATTTCTTCACAGATCTTCGCACAATATCACAATATCTCAAACGATTAGCAAAAACTCAGTTCTAAACAGATAAAATAGTTCTATCTCACAGCGAAATCGCTACAATCAATACAGCATTAAGTAAACAAACAGCAGTTCGCTTTTTTTTTACAGCTACAAGTATAACAGCAACAACAGCAACTAACTGAGATGAGAGAATGGCGAGGAGAGTGGTTCGAAAACCAGGGTGCATGGGTCAAAGGACCCTACCCCTCATCGAATGCATAAGTATGATTCTAATAAATTGGCAAGTACAAAATAACTTAAAAATAAGTAATAACAGATTTTTTTTAAAAAATATATAATTATATATATGAAAGGTACTAATTAAAGTAAGTAAAAACAAAAGGAAGGCGGGGCTATTATCAATAACTTGCCCTATGAAAAGTAAAATTTAAAAGTAAATAAAGCCATTCAAAATCCCACAAAAAAACCGAAAGTGCCTGTTTAGAAAGAGAAGAACGCTAATCACGTTAACACAGAAATATGGGGAGAATTTTCACTACGTAATGGGACATTACATCCGCTTCATCCAACTCTATAAAACTACAATTCTTTAATTTCATACACTTTAAAAATCTTTAGAACTCTGCCATACTGTTGCCACTTATTTTTGTTAAATATTACATCCAATTTATCACAGTCATGTACTATTATTTATAAGTTGTTATAAAATTAATTTTTACAGCACGTGAGAATTCCTAATATACGGTCATTATTTGTAAGTCTTATAATATATTTAATAAAAGCAGCAGATCTTTAGTTCCGATAAACTGGGAATAAATATGTAGAAATTGACATTACTATGTAAAAAAAAAACTGTATTAACATCAAACGTCATCCACCACAAGTTTCAAAAAATGTATTTGACCTTGAGTGGATGAATAAAAAGTGTTTTATTAATGACTGAAAATTTGAGCAAGGTATAAAGAGAGTGTGAGCTAATAGTAGGAATTTAAAAATTACGAAGCAAATATTAAACGCATATTTCCTGGAATAAATTACAGAATGGATTAAACATGGTTTAATTCGCAGTGATAAAAGAAGGCGTTATCTTTGCTGTTGCGAAGCTTAGTTTCTCTAGATTGGCAACAAATTCACTATTCTTGCAAGTTTCAAATATAAACAAATATGTCTGCTATGGAAAAAAATAGGCTTAGCGGCACTTAAACAACTTTGAAATTGTTGATAATTCTACAACTGTAACATGTAGGCTAACTAAAGACATAAAACCCTTAACCGGAAGATAAGTACAACATAATTCAATCATTTTTAAAGCAAAAAAAGCACAATTTACAAATATATAAGAATAAAGAAAGTGAGATCACTGGTAACAAAGTGGATACATATATGCATATATTTATATATTTTTAGTGCGGCCGATTGCAATTAAAATAAGAGGTGCACATCTATATGTTATGCAGTCCTATATAAAAAATTTCAACGTTCTGAGGCTGCTCGTTTTTGAGTTATGCGAGATACATGCATACTTACGTACGCACAGACGCCAAGAAAAAGTCTCTTCAGAAGTTTGAAATCAGTTTCATAATTGTTTTGGGTGAAAAGAGTCCTTTATTCTGTTTTTATGTACAGACGTCACGCAAAAACATCGTTAGATTGCATTCGATAGTGGTCAAAATGGATATTGTCGTTGAAATATGATACCCGAAATTTTTCACGTTTACAATACTTTCTTTTTACTTTGTACAAGGAAGTAAAAATATTTAAGGTAATGTCAGTCGGAATGATTATTTCATTATTGTTATAGTTAAAATGAAATAGAATTAAAACTTTGCTCAGCTATATTTCTCAAATTTTTTTAAGTAAGGGCGATGGGTAAAGGAGATTCAGCTTCTCTAATTAGCAACAGATTCTTGGACTATTAGCCACAGATAGCTGTACTGTATTTACCAGACTTCTTACTCGCTGATTTTTATTCTCAGGAATGTTTTCCGATATTAAAGTTTTAGGAGAGTTCTAGTAAAAAAAAAGACGCGACGGATATTCTGGAATAAATATTAAAAATTAATTCTTCAGTGCTTTTAAGATCGGCAAGAATTGTGCGCTCTAATAGAAGTTACCTTGAAAGTGACTAAATGATAATTTTTAATTCATCAAACATGAATATCTGATATGGAGTTTCTACGAATCTGAAGTGTAAGAATATATAATCCGAACTTTGTTTAAGAAACTGAGCGAAAATTTGCATCTAGTGGACAACTAGACATTTTTCCTCTTTAAAGTTAATCTAACGCATCTGGAACAGACAAATGCCTTTTAATGTATTGCATTATTTTAAACTTTAGAAAGATGAAGACTTTCGTATATAGCAGAGTTTCCCAATGGGACCATTCCCACTGTGAATTCATCGATCCCTAGAGGTCGGTATTGACTCATGGGTGTGGGAACAATTATGCACCAGCAATTGATGAGCATAATCAAGATCTTATTGGATAAAAAATATTAATAAAACTGACAATTAATTGTTATTGATTTAAAATTATATGATTTAATAAGAAAGAAATCATATAAAAATAAAATAAATATAATAATATATAATATATAAAAATAAAATAAATATAAAAAATATAATATATAATATATATATATATATCTTCTTTACATAATAAAAGCAAGTGTAATGTGTCTGTCTGTCTGTCTGTCTGTCTGTCTGCCTGTCTGTCCATTTGTCTGACCGAGCTCTCCAGCCAAATCTATCGCACGCAGGGACCTG
>KK120328.1:154660-199868 GCA_000611955.2 Stegodyphus mimosarum
CAGTAATTACGAGATATTTATTTATTAAGCATTAAATGACGCGCTCTTTTATTTTTATTGCTATTTTTTTTGGCGTAGCTTTCTCTTCAAAAATCGTCTGCGTTGCTAAGGCAACATGAAGCAAATCTAATTACAATTCTAAATAAATAGCCAAATAAATGTGAAATTCGTAACAATATGTAAGTGATAAAGACCACATAGTTGCGACGTTGACAGTTGGTGAGCGTGAGGTTCTTCAGAAATTGCCAACATATGCTTAAACGAGTTCTGCGTGAGGAGTAGCTTTTCTTACTGCTTCCCTCTTCACACTTTAAACTTTTAATTACTGCATCACTATATTTTACTTTGAATTATTTCATGCACTCTAAGAATACTTTCATAAAAACGAACTGAAATATAGCACTAAAAATTAAATTAATTTCGCTTATAAGAATTATGAGAAAATTAATGTTTCTTACGACTTTGAGAATAAGGACGTGATGATTGTGAAATACTCATATACTCACAGTTGGCATTTATTATATATAGTTTTGCATTATTTTAAGTGATGATGATGATGTCGTGTCTATGATGATGTGCAATTATATAGCTCCGAAGCTGTCGAAGACAGCTTTTGCAACTTTGGCAGCGCTATCAGTATAAAGTAGGTCCACTGGGTCTTCAATGCCGATGCCAAATAGTTTGGCCTGGATTGCTGGGCAGCTGAAGATGTGATGGCGAGACAGTGGGATGATATCTGGGCAATGAGGAGAAATGTTGGTGTAACTCTCGGGGGAGCCTGTAACCCCTAGAGAGCGTGTCCCCATGTCGCGGATCGGGGAATGCCTCCATAGGTTTATCCCTTGGGTGGTAGGAGGGAAATAAAATACCTCCTGCGAACCAACAGGTAGAAGTCCAACCTCTTCGAGGCTCTAGGAGCTTCTTCTTCTATGAATTATTATTTTAAGTAAATCATAAATAAGTAGTATACTAATCATAATTAATTCACTAAAATTTTAAGTTTAATTTTAAGTTATAAAAAGTTCGCTAAGCTTTGATAGCTAGTCTAATTTTCAAGAGTACTCATATATTAAACTGTAATCATATTATATTTTATATAAATTGTAATCATAATCTATACTGAAGTTCTTTTATCTTTTTTACGGCAGACGATCTTAAGTACTTTTTTTCCTCCCTAAATTGAACGAAATTTTAAAAGTTCTTTTTTGAAAAGTCCTCTAAATATTTTTTTGGCATCATAAATATTTTCAAATGCCGTATGTTTCCGAACATTGCGCTAACATCAGACTTTTCTTTTTGGCGATGAAGCAACAAACCAGCGTTATAAACTATTTCGAAAATAAAGCAATTCATTTTCATGAAATTATTTCATTTTATTTAAAATTATTTTTCTTTATAAGCTTAAATATAAAAACAAAAAAGTGCGATATTCAGCGATATATGACTGCGGCCGGCTAACAGGAAAGTACCTACGTTTTTTGCAGGATTAGCGAATCCATATATAAGCCAACCCTCCTAATTTAGCTTTGAAAAAAGTTCCAAAAATTCGCGGTTTATGCACGAAAATATACGGTTTATAATTTTAAATAATTTTGGTTTTTGAGAAATTATAAAAATTTTATGTTTGAAGTGAAGAATTAATGGCCTGAGTTTTAATGTTCTGAAAGGTAACTGCTATTTCTCCCTTCCTCCAGCCAAGAAAGTTAGGGCCGAATTTTAAACTTAAATAATTCCGAAATAGCTTGTGTTATTTTTACAAATTTGGCATTTATGTATAATTTGCGGCACAAAGTCGAGCTAAGGTAAAAACTAACAAATCATTTCAGAAAATTTTAGTTCTGTATGAATTTCGTGGATCGTCCAGCTACAACGGAAGATATAAATAAATCTGCCATTTTCGGGGGGGGAGGACGATTAATGCTCCCCCTAGTAAATCGGGAGTTTCATTGTGCAAATATTATACTTTTTTTTTCCTTACTGTATTACACTATTTTTCCTTTAACGTATAACTGTACCTGTTTAATTATACTTTTATTACATCACTTATATGAACTATTTTTATTATTTTATTAATTATTTTATATTTTTATTAATTTATTTATTCCTCTTTATTTTATCATTTTTATACCATAAATTATAAATATAGAAATAATATGGAATACTTATAAATTTCCTTAGAAAGATTTATTAACACAAAGAGCTATTAGTCTCGAACACGATTTTGCGTTGTTTCAGTTTCAATGTCTCCCGCTGTAAATGTGTTGTTTCACTTTTCATTCGTTCGGCAAAATGTAAGAAACTATCTTTCCAATTGAATTCTGTCTGTTATGGATTAACATACTAAGCTATAGAATAGCAATAGATGCAGTTCTTAAAAATATTATTTTTTTCACTTTTCAATCGGATTGGTTAAAATAAAATAGCATTTCATTCATGATTTATCTAATTAAAAATATTCAATATTTTTATAGAATGACATGCTATATTTTTTCAAAGTTTTTCTGTGTTCAAATTTTGAAATTCGCTGATTGCTTAGTGTTTGTTCCGATAAATCAAAATTCGAAACACATTATTTTTCAGTTCCGAAACATATGCATAATCGCACAAATCTACCGCAATATATAGTTTCGCTTTGTATTTACTTCTCCAGTTACGTCACTTAGTAATAATGCCATAAATTTATAGATATTCCCTCTTCTGTTCTGAGTTAGAATTGCAACTGTGTAAGACCTTTCTTTGTGAATTCTTTCTTTCTTTCTTTATTTTATTATTATTTTTTTCAATTTCATTGTGAATTCAAGAATGACGACAGTATTTTATATTAAGATTTATTACTGCGGATTTCATATTTTCGGTAGGCTTGACAGTGATTTCCTAATCTGAAGCATTTTTACAAATTCTTGTGATTTATTTTAAATTTCAATCTAGCAAACCCGTGGATGGCTAAGCTTTCCAAAGAAACATTAAATGTTCAGTATGATTAGTATACCATTTTCGCATTTTTTATTTTTGTTCATTTTTACTTCCTTGTACGAAGTAAAAAAAGAATTATTGTAATTGCTAAGGCAGAAGTGAAGTGACGCCAAGATCTAATGAGAGTATAATTTAACTACAGTGATCTGACAACTAGGGGTAGCAGAAAGCAGCAAAGTGGAAAGCTAGCGGCCATTGATGGATTGTGTGCTGGTAGCTCGGGTTGGTGAAGTATGTATAGTGTATGCAAGAGTATTTATTCGAGTAAGAAATACGTAAGTTCTCCTGTGTATATGTAATGTCTGTTAACAGAAGTAAAATAAAAGAGTATACAGTCCATTTCAAATTTTCTAAGTGAATTTCATGAATATTTATGTAAGTAAATTCTATTCTCATACATTTGTGGTCCTAGCGACGTGATAGGAAGATTAGTGTTTGTGGATAAGTGCTGATTAAAAAGCTAAAATGTGACGTGTTATTTCGCTTTCGTCAAGACATTTATAAACAAGCAGTGTGTTTGGATAAACTGCGGTTTTCATCTGGATTACCTCTATAGAAAAAGTTATAGAGGGCGCTGCGCCGCCAATATATATAGTTAATTAAAATGTTCAGCCGCCTCTCATGTTTTGCCACTTATGGATCTACCTGAGTTCTTCTCAACGTCAAGTCTTACAGGAAGTCTTCCAGGGTACTGGGAAGTACTGTCTCAAACAGTAGTAACCCAGTATAACCACTTTAGTATCCAAGTATCAGTGCTGAGACAGTGGATGGGTGCGGTCACGTAGAGGTGTATGCAGATGATTTGTGTTACGGAGGGAAAAGTGTAGAGTCAGTTTTCAGTCTTTCATCAGAAGCGGTATCTATTTTGAATTGAAAATACGAATGCACAAAGTATAAAATTACCTAAATTAAACTTACCACCTTTTAATGAAATATTCAAGATTGGTTAAGCTGTAAGGTTTTAGTTAAACTAACCAAGTTTTATTTTAATTTAAATCTGTCTATCTCCTCTCTGCTTCAACTTCCCGTCAGAAGAAGCGCGCGGTTTTAGCTTATGCTAATTTTGAAGTACAGCGAAGTACTATTTAAGCCAGAGGTAGAAACCTATTATTGTGTGAGAGCTTAGTCTCAGATCACGGTCACGCCGCTCAACGTTCGTCTGACCAGCTAGCAGTTTAAATTTATAAGCCATAGTGCTTGCCACGTAATTGCATTGTAAAACAAATTGAAGTGCGTTAGTATTAGTATATCTTGCTACGCACCCTTTTAGATAGAGGCCAACTTCCGCGAATTGCTCTGCGAAGCAAACTTTGATTTAAGTTCTATTTTAGGTTTAGTTTTAAATTCATTTGATTGTTAAGTTCGACCCAAGTGCGGTCTTTTACTTTCTGTATCACTCCCGAGTTGGGAAGTTTGTAATTAATAGTGATTTAATAAAAGAGGATTTCAAATCCCTTCACGTGCAGTTACTATCCAGCCCAGCAATACATCAGAACAAAGCTTACATTACATCAGCTCACTGTTCCAGTTCAGGACTTAGAACTTGAGGATAAGAACCCGATTACAGACTGTATTTATGTTTCCAAAAATGATGCACAGAACACTAAGTCCTGATAAAGCTTTCAGGATTTTTTCATTCCAAGTATTCATAATAATAATGCATTATCTGATTCACAAAAGCTGTCGTATTTGAAGTTATCGCTTCATGGTCTTTCTTGAAAATGACTGTAAGTGAACGTCTTGAATTTGTTAAAAAACATAAATTATGTTTTAATTGCTTGGCTTTTAATCCAACTCATTCTGCAAAAAACTGTCGTTCAGTATTTAGCTGTTCAAAATGCATGAAAAAACGTCATACTTTGCTGCATTTTCCCAATCAAGATATTTCGAAATCATCTGCTACCACAACGAGTTGTGTGGGGAGGGAAGAAACACCTGCTGTATGATATATATGGAGTATAATTTAACTAGAGTGATCTGGCAACCAGGGGTAGCAGAAAACAGCAACGTGGAAAGCTAGCGGCCATTGATTGTGTGTTGGTAACTCGGGTTGGTGAAGTGTATGTATGTGGATGGCAAGAATATCCATCCGAGTAAGAAATACGTAAGTTCTCCTGTGTATATGTAATGTCTGTTAACAGAAGTAAAATAAAAGAGGATACAGTCCATTTCAAATTTTGTGAGTGAATTCCGTGAATATTTGTGTAATTAAATTCTATTTTCATACAGTAATCGCGAAAACTTTCGGGCATCATTATTTCAACGAAATACCATTTTGACCGCTATCGAATGCAATTTAATGATGTTTTTGTTTGATATCTGAAGGTAAGGACAGGGAAAAATTATAAACTGATTTAAAATGGTTTCTGAAGAGATTTTTTTCGTGGATCACGTACGTACGTATGTATTTCGCATAACTCAAAAACGTGTAGCCTCAGAAAGTCGAAATTTTATATATAGGACTGCTATAATATGTAGATGTGCACCTCCTATTTTGGTTGCAATCGGCCGCACCAAAAGTATGTAAATATATATATACATATATATATCCACTCTGTTACTTGGCTGAATGAGCTCACTTTCTCTATTCTTATATGTTGGTAAATTGTGCACATTTTGCTTTAAAAGTGACTGAATTATGTTGTTCTTATCTTCCGGTTAAGGTTTTTAGGCCTTTAGTTCACCTGCATGTTATAATTGCAGAATTATCAACAATTTAAACGTTGTTTCAGTCAGGCTGAGCCTAATTATTCTGGCCACAGCGGTCGTATCTGTTTACATTTGAAACTTAGCAGAATAGTAGATTTGTTGTCAATTTAGAGAAACTAAGCTCCGTAACAACAAAGATGACGCCATCTTTATTATTAAACCATGCTTAATCAATTCTACGGTTTATTCGAGGAAATACGTGTTTAAGATTCACTTCGCAATTTTAAATTTAGATATTTTGAGTTTTTATGTACACTGCTGGCCACCAAAATTGCGACACCAAGAAAGACAAGGGATATCACGACAAAATTTATTTAGTAGATAACATGTTGACCAAGTATCAAATGATTAAATTTATAGACTTCTGTGAAGTGTGGTTCCTTCCAGAATCAGTAGCCAGTGTAGCCGACATTGTTGGAGATCACCGCTGCCACACGCCTCGGCATTGATTCAAAAAGACTTTGGATGTGTTCTTGGGGTACAGCAGACCAAGCAGCTTCCACACGTTGTCAAAGTTGATCTGGTGTGGCAGCTTGGGATGTAATCTGGGTCAATTGTTCAGCAACCATGGACCACATGTTTTTCATCGGCGAAAGATCCAGAGAGCGGGCCGGCCAGGGAAGCAATTCAATTGGCGATTGACGAAGTACCCTTGGACAATGCGTGCCACGTGTGGTCGCCCATTATCCTGTTGAAATATGGCTGTGGGCAAGCCCTGAAGGTAAGGAAGGACAACTGGCTCCAACACCTCGGAGATGTAGCGCTGGCTGTTTAAAGTACCTGCAATGCGTGCTAGAGGAGTGCGAAAGTATATCCAATACCGTCCCATACCATAATACCCGGTGCAGGACCAGTGTGGCGGTGCATAACGCAGCTGTTAAGCATCCTCTCTCCATGTTGTCTCCAGACTTGAATCCGACCACCGTGGTGTTGCAGACAGAAGGGTGACTCGTCAGTAAAGACAATTTCATTCCATTCTACCGTCCACATCCTTCTTTCATTGCACCATTGGCGGCGGAGACGTCTGTTCGTCTACCCTTGACACAGATTCTTGTGTCAAGGGTAGACGAAGCAATGGACGTCTTGCGGACAGATCACTCTGCTGAAAACGGCGTCGAATGGTACGGGCAGACACTGGATGATGCGTTACAGACTGAATGTGCTGTGCTATGGTTCGTGATGTGACTGAGCGATCCATCACTGCCATGCGCACAATGTTCCTGTCATCACGTGAAGTGATGAACTGAGGTGGATGCGATCGAACACGTCCGTCCGTCGTACCCTCCTACATCCAGCGGTCACATATCCGCATTACAGTTGTTTGGTTTCATCCAACACGACTACTGATTTCCCTGAAAGCTAATCCACACTCTCGGTAGGCCCCTATCCTCCCTCTGTCGAACTCGGATACTTGATGAAACGATGATCGCTGTTCACTACGAGGCATTATTGATCGCTTTTTTGAAAAAAACCACAAGAAAAACACAATTGCCAAACTCGAAATCGTCGAAAACTCCGAGCCTTAAATAGCACTTTGAAGTGGCGCCACAGGCGCGCGTGATGTTCGTCTGCGCTGAAATTCTAATCATTTGCATCTCTCACCTTCGCTAATTGTATGTTGTAAATTCCATGTTATTTGCATGCTTCCTTCAGGGTGTTGCATTTACGGTGGCCAGCAGTGTATTTTTGCCTTGTCGCTAAGTGAGATTTGAATTAATTAAATGAGAAATATTGAATTGTCTGTAAAAAACTGCTTTTCTTTTCTTTTTTTTATTTCTTTTATGCATCGTTTAAGATTTATCATAGTATTTGAAGAGAACATGTGGCAACGATTAGATAATTTTACAGATCATATACATAATTTTTGTGCATTCTGAGTTATAAAATGAACGAGATGTAACGCTGTTAAGTGAACCTTGCGCCGGAGTGTCGCTATGGTAACAAATATAGTGAATTTTGAATCGTGCGTTTATTCTATTGTGGTTTATGCGCTATCGACGAAGTACATATAATTCAATCCAAGAAGTTTAAATGCAAAATGCGTATAATTTAATATTCCGTACAAGGAGGTCATGTCGTGTTTACATCAGATTTTTTACGGTAGCAATAGAATTTGTGTTTTTATTTTTCATCTATTTGTAGTAAAATGTGCAATGTTAGCTTAAGCCTTTTGTATACTGCGTTCTTGTGTGACTTAGAAATTGAAAGTAATCAGCAGAGCATATCTCGATATGTGCCACCATTACTAGCAGCTTGCACGGCCAGTGGACTAAAATAGTTATCATAAAAACTATATGTATGAGGATTTAGTCACTCCAGCTAGTGTCGTTTCATAAAAATATTTAATATTTGCTATTAGAAATCTCGTGATTTAAATGCAGTTTTATGTAAATGGATCAGATAAAAAAATATAACAAAATATTCTTACGAACAGCATTTATTGCTTTTAAATCGGTTCGTCTTTTACTGAATATCAGACCGATTCAATTTGAATGTTAAATGTCATACTTTATTCAATGGCACAACTCTGACGCGGAATATAAAAATATTTTACTTCAGACAGTCCCAACAGATCGCTTATAAATAGCTGAGTTTGTTGATTCACATTAATAGATAAATTTCTTTCATTTTGCCGAATGATAACGGTCTGGTGTGCCGGATATATTGTGTTTTACTTCGAACTGTGTTGCCAGTACTCGTTTTTTAAATCTAAATTTGCTAATCAAAAATTTATTAAATTCGTACAAAGTATGAAATAAATAAAAAAAACTCGAAAAACAAATTTCGGGCTTCGAGGTGTCCATGTTTAGGTGGAGGACTATGTGCATTCAAAATTAGGTGGTTCTAGGTGCAACCATTTTCTACAGTACGAGTAACATACAAGCATACATATAAACAGATTTTTTATCATTGAATAATAGAGATAACAGCATGAAATAAATAAAATTTGTGTTTTTTTTTTAATTTTAGTGCGATCGTTTGACTCTGAATTATCAAAATTTCAATCTTCGCAACACCATGACTAAAGAAGCTTTCCAAGAAAAACTTAAATTTTTAGTTTTTTATTTTGGTAATATTTTTATTCATGGTTATTTATTTATCTCGGCAATAGAACTTGCTTTTATTTTTCATTTTTATTTACTAAATTGTCTAATGTTAGCTAAGCGCTTTGCATGCTATGTTCTTGTGTGGTAACACTGGTTTAGAAGCTAAAAAGTGAATATAATCACAAAGCTTTATTAGCCATTTAATGCTAATGATGCAGTCTTTGTTCCCGCTATTTTTATTTGAGTTTTATATTGTAAATTTGAATATTTATAGCTACCTATTCGATGTATGTTCATCTCTTTCGTTCTGTAGACAAACAAAAAGAAAGAATTTGGAAAACTATTAAACACAAACGATGTCATAAATGGCGTTTCTTGACCCAAGAATAGCCACTCAAAGAATCTGAGTGATTTATATGGTATCGTTCTAAATGGCATTTTCGTATTAATGGCTCCTCAATAAAAGATGGAAGCAATAATCCTGTAATTAGCTATTTGTTGTCATCCTATGTGTAATTACAGACATGAACTCGTGCCATGCAAAAACACTTTCGCTGTCTTTATGTCTTCTTGTTGTAATAGGCTTTTAAATTCAATAGAAGTCAACGATCAGTAAATGGCTGAGAAAGGGTTTTTTTTCGGGGGGGAGGTATAGTAAATCACGCATAATTTCAAAATTCCATATTTCCTGTTGCTCAAAGTGTTAGGGGAATAGCATCGTTTAGTGCTCGGTAACTACAGGAGAAATAATTATTAAAACACACGAAATAGTGATAGAATATTAATCTTATTTCATTTTTAGGCATAAATGACTTCTTGGAATATTAGTGGTATTTATTCGTGGAAGAATAAAGTGATTGAAGGTTCCCACTTCAGAGACTTCAGGGAGAGGAGATAGCTGAGTCTAAATCTGTTAAGCACCAACTGCTTGTTTGAGCATTAATCTCAGCTTTCAAATAACACAATCTGTTTTGTCCTTTCCATTTATTGGAACAATAAAAAATTTGATGTGGACGCCACATGACTTCCTTGTACGGAATATTAAGTTATACACATTTTTTGCCGCACTTCAATTAAACTTATTTACCCGAATTAGTCTAACTTAATAAACCGATCTTTCGAGGCAAATTTAAAATGGCATAAAAAGTTGCAAATTTTGCAATTAAATATTGGAGTCCTTTGTTTTTCCGTACGGGAGTCAGACTTCTTACAATTTTATTTCTTTTATAACGAGTTAACGATATACTTTTCAAAATATTAGTATAGAAACCTTGAGACCGCATTAAAAGATATATTCCGTTATTTGTCAATTTTTACCCCAAAGGGTGCGTTAGCCCAGAAGAGCTCTAAGTCTCGAAATGGCATTATTCGTTGAATCACTGAAAAGCATTTTATCGCTTTTCAGACTGTTGCCACCAAATATTATCACACTGTGTTATATTTAAAGAAATTAAATGATGAAGAATAATCTGCATGAATGTATGTATTTTTCTCGCACTGTGAAAAACAACGGCGCCTAGAGGCCATCAAATTTTGAATAACGTAGTCCTCCACCCGAATATGAGCATCTGGAAGTGGGAATTTGGAATTTGTTCTATTGTGTATTTCATATTTTGTAAAACTTTAACGAATTTTTCATTAACATACTCGACATTTTTAAAGCGTGTAGCACTGTAGCACTGTAGGAAAAAAAAATATTTTTATCTCCAGCGCGCGAGACTGTTTATTGGAAATTCTAAAGGTATGCTGTTTTAAAATAATTTTAGCTCATTGGTACGGCCGGCGACAATAAAAACGGAAGGTGTACAACTAGCTGTTTTAGAAGTCCCAATATACAAAATTTTAACGTTCTAGGGCTTATTGTTTCTGAGTTCAGCGAGACATATACATACGTACAGACGTCACGAAAAAATCTCTCTTGAATCCATTTTAAGTCGATTTTCTAATCCGTTTTGTAAAAAGGAGTCATTCATTTAACTGGTTCGTATAGAAGGCTCGGGAAAAAAATTGCTTTTTGGAATAGTCAAAATGGATATTTCCCTTGAAATATGATACCCGATATTTTTCGCGATTTACTTCATCCAAGGAAATAAGAAGTACTTTTTTCTTTCTAATGCCTGATGTCTGTGTATTTCACCAGTTTAAGTAACCGGGGCCTAACTTAGAATGAAGAGGCTTCTTTTAGAGGAATGGGGTTAGTTTTAACAAAATTTCAGGTAGACTGTGGATTTTCATTTTGGTTCAAGGTGAATTTTTAAAAATTTTTACTAAGCTCGAATAAAATTGTAGACCGGAGTAGATATAACAAAGTGCCATGTGACTTTATTTCTACCCTGTTCTAAAGAGTAAACGACCACGGCTTTATCTAACGGTTCTAGTAAGAACTCATGACGGATCCGAAACAGTGATAATGTGAACATAAGACAGGTGGCATGACTTCAAAACTGAATTTGTGCAGAAATCGTAATATATATTTCTGTAAAAATAAATTACAAATCCCTTGCTTAGCTTGTATGACTTCCACTAATAGAGCGGGAACGCAACAACGGCGACGTGTACGTAAGGTAGGCGACGTGAGCGCAACTTTCTGATATAAATGCTCAGAGTAGAAACCCGTTGGGATGGTTTTTCGAAATCTTATTTGGACAATAACCTGCCTCTTATGTTGAAGGTCAAGTTTGCAAAATTTCATCAAGATCCCAAAACTGTAGATTTGTATGAATGGCACATATAAAAAAAATCGGACACTCTTCTTTATATAATAAAACGATGATTTTTAATTAATCCAGCTAGTGTCGTTTCATGTCGTTCATTTTAATTAATTATTAATGATAATTGAAATGAATTTGCGTTTATGGCTAAATTAGGAAGAAAAATTAAATATCTTACGCTTTCCTGAACAATAACAAACTGCCGCGTTTTAAATTGGTGAGTTTGATTATCAAATTCCAAAGACAAATATACGGTGTTTGCCCACTAACAACACCCTTCTTTTGCATTACGGAGCCTTCTGATTAAATTTTGGAACATAAATATCTTATCTTTGCAGAGTGGCAACACAAAGCTTTTAAATCGCTGCGTGTTTAATCATTAAATTCACACAAATTATAAGTATATAGAATTCATTAAATTCACGCAAAATGTCTGTCTATAAAGAATATAGACTCCGCAATGTGGTGTTTTGAAATGTTCTGTAGACAGTGACTTTCCTCTAAATTTGAAAGTTGCAAAATATCATCAAAATCGGAAAAAAAGTATAGAATTTATATGAATTACACACACAAAAACGACAATCTTTTATGTACAGAGATCATGCGTATTCTGCATTGCTAGATACATCATGTGTACTGTGCACTGCTAGATGATATAGCAATTTGCAAGATGCATAAAACTCTTACATGCGAATATTAGTAAGTTTTAAAATGTACCGGCCTCAACACTGGCCCAGTGGTGACCGCTGAATATTAATAATTCGACCCCTGTTTGGATCCACGAGAATGCACAGGCTGCATGGTTATTTTTCCCATGTGTAGCATGAAATAAGCCAGTTTCCCTCCGAAAGTCCCTCTCGAAGGCATCACTTTAATTAGACAGATATCCTGGCACGATTTGCCATATTCAAGTAACCTGACTTAATCTAAAAATACTGTTACGGATTTCGTATTTATTTAGAGATGTAATTAAAATTGCTTTAATTTTCCGTGCAACGCAGACGATTTAGCTACATCGGAAAAGTAAAAATACGAGAGCGCATGCGTTTAATGTTTAATAAATAAATATCTCGTAATTACTGTTGCCATCCACAAATATCGAGAAAAATCGAGGTTTTACCAGAATATTCTAGTAAATAATTGTAAATAATTACAAAGCTTATAAAACCCGAATTAAAACACCTCATGTTAGTTGTAGTTGTAGCTGTTTTAAGCGAACTGTTTGTTTACTTAATACTGTGATTGATTGTAGCGAATTCGCTGTGAGATTAGATTAACTTTATTTGTTTTGAATTAAATTCTGTTTAACATTTGAGATATTGTGATATTGTACGAATATCTCTGGGGAAATATTTCAGTGTTTTGTTTTATTTCTTGTGAAAAGAATAAATTTTATTAACTTTTTAACGACTGGTGCATTCAATCCATTACGAACCCGTACGCACGCAACAATACTAACACAATACCGAACAAAGAACAGAAAGGCTCTGCGCCTAAAAGAAGGAATACCTTCATGGAGAACTTTCTAAAGGACACTAGCTAGTATCCACGTTACGCCATTCCACAATTGTCTTCGAATACTGGTAGTTCGGCCTGGCTTGAGTTCGAACCCAGACAAAAAGGCTGGTGGCATGTTTTGTTTTCGTGGTTTTCTCCGTGTCTAGTATGAATACGAGTCACTTTCTTAAAGTTCTCCACGAAAGTATCTCTCTTCTTAGGCCGATAACCCTCGTGACTTTGCCGTATACTAATAACCTAACATAGCAATGTTACATATTTGGAACACCACAAAAACGTTCATGCAGCCAGACTGTTCGCTTGAAATTCAAACAGAAGTCAAACTACCAATGTTCACCAACGTAACCGCTGATGGGCCACAGATAATTTGGAAGTTGGCTGACTATGAGGCCATTATTATTTTTCTGGTTTCTTAGTTCTTATATGCAACGCAAAATTCCTAATTCAACAATCCAGAACACGCCTACGAAAATGAAGCATCGAAGTCAGAAATTCCCATTTGGAAGAAGTGAGTTCTCAATCCGTCATACTGTGTTGATTAATTGAACAACGAAGCTTTTGTTCTTCTATCACAGAGCTTCACAAGGAGTCAAAGTCAACAGTCACGACTTTCAAAACGAGCCTTTTTCAAGCACCCTTATCAAGTTAGCCATTTTTCGCCAAGGCATGAGAGGTGCCCACGCCCATATGAAGCTTACTTTACACCACGAAAAATGCAACCTTTTTCAAGATACTCATAGTCGAGTGTTTATTTTAATGAATAGTCATAGGTGCCAGCACCCGTACAAAGATCGGTTAAGAACACGAATAAAGCAAATTCCATCAACTTGCTGTGGCTGTATGATAGTTTCCAGCCTGGCGAAATCTCCGGCATAAAGATGCTAGAACCGTTACAGAGTCGGTATCATTATAGAGCTTAGTTTATCAGAAATCAACTTTCGTCGAGGCACAGGTTCCTTTGTACCAGAGCATCTTTATTATGAGTCTTGGTGAAACACCCTCAGAAAATTACCATCACTAAGATTAATTTATTATTCGGGCATAGTATATTCCGTGGAGGAGCCGTTATCTATACCATATAAGGTATTTTCTCCCTCCTTTCTACACGCTTTCGTGGTGTAACGGTAGCATGCACGGCGTGTATTCTAGAGTCCAGGTTTGAGTCTCGGAGACGGCATTGCTCATTTTTCATGCCTCCCACTTCAAAATAACCTAATGACTCTACAGTGGCGTCAGAACTAAAAATCAGATGATTATTCTTCATCACTAGGATTTAGCTATTGGGTTCCCTAATTCCCAGTCGCTCTTTAGAAGGGGGAGTATATGAGGTACCTCATTTCTGCATGCCTTCTTGGTGTAACAGTAGCACACTCGAAGCGTATTCGAGAGGTCCATGTTCGAGGGCATTGCTCATTTTATAAGGTACTTCTAATATTGCTCATTTTGTAAGGTATTTCTTATAAGAATACACAACCCCCCCCCCAAAAAAATTGTATAAAACGCAAAACGCAAAACTTCTTTAAATGATATATGCTATGAACAATCCTTCTGCAAGATTTAAAAAACAATTTTTTAATGTTTTCTTGAAACATATTAAAAATTTGAATGTGGCAGCACGACTCATAAAACCGCTGATATATTTGATCGTTATATCATGATACAAGAAGAGGCGATGCAGAGAAGGAAAATGTTTCAGCACAAGAGTTATTAAAAATACATGCTTACACTGAATTCCCGAAATAAAAGTTGTTACCCAAACAACGTTATTGAATTTTCCCTTTTTCTATCTAGTAGAAGCAGGCTTTAGTCAAATGAGTTATTTGCTGCGTGAAACAACGAAAAGGTTGAATATTTTTGAGCAAGATGATTTAAGAATTAAGTCAAGCAATCTTTTGCCCAATATTTAAAAACAAATGCATCAGTACATACAGCGCAGCCATCCCATTCATTAAAATCCAACTTTTGTGCCATCAGAGTCTATGATTTTGTTTGTGAAAGCTTGTTTACATTTGAAAAATCTAATAAAACATTTTTGTTTACAAAAGTTTTATTAATATCTTTTATTTAATTGTTATCTTTTAAGTTACTTCTGCGGAAGTATTTGTAGTATGATTATGTTGTACTCTATATATTGCAGAGAACAATGTGAGGGGTCTATGCAGGAAAATGCTCTGGCAGCATTTTAAGATTTGTTAGTAGTTTCAAGGAATAAAAGGAAAATTTTCTTAAAAGCTTTGTAGAGGCATTAGATTATTTGGAAGCAGAAGAGATTAAAAATGAGTAATGGCCTCGCCGGGACTCGAAACACGGACCTTTGAAATACGCGCCGAGCGTGCTGACCACTACACCATGAAAGCATGCTAACAAGGTGGGAGAAATACTTTATATACTCCCCCTTCTAAAGGGCGCCTGGGGATTAGAAGACCCAATAGCCAAATCCTGGTGGTGGAGAATCGTCATCCACCACCTTTTTAAGGTAGGATGAGTAGAGACATTAGGATTTTTTTGAAGAAGGAGATGTAAAAAATGAGCAGTGCCCTCGCCGGGACTCGAACCTTTGACTTCTCGATAGGCGCCGAGCATGCTGGCCACTACACCACGAAAGCACGCCAAGAAGGCGGGAAAAATACCCCTTATAACCGAGGACTTAGAAGAGACGGGTTAGCACATAGAGCTTTTTCCTCCTGAACCAGGCAGTGAAAAGTGATGACGTAGTCATGCTGACACTGAGCGCGGAGAGATGCAATTCACAGCATAGAAAATATCGTTTTAAATTTGAAGAACCAGCGTTTAAAATGAACTGTATGTGAAAGATAGCCATAATTTGGACGAGACAATATTACTCCTGTATGCATTTTGCACTGGATATTAAAAAATTTGATAATACTTACTCAATTTTAAAATAATAGATAAAATGCGCTACTCTTAACAATAAAGTTCCTTTTTTTTAAATTTTCAGTTTTTTTTTTAAATGCCTGTTTATTTCTAAGCATTTCTTTATCTGCATGCTAACTAAGAGAATTCTAACTAAGAGAACTCTACTACTGCTTCTTAGATAACTATAATAACAGCTATTTAAAATTAATCAAGAAACAATCTTAAATTGACATAGTTTTAAACATATGTAGTATATATGGCAAAATTTCTGCTAATCTAAGTTTGAGTTTTAGCCTAATTGTAAATTTTACATTGGCATTTTTTCTCCCGAATCAGTATATTAATAGATATTTTTTAAAATTATTTTCTAATTTATGCTTACATCAATATTGCATTTAATTAAATACACGTAAGATTGTTATCTTAATTTAGACAAAAACAACTTTACTCACAGTATCTAAAAAAATTATTTAATTTTTTAAAATTGGGGGTTAAGGAGGCAGGTCTTCTTATGCCAATTATTTTAATGTTATACTATTATATTTTATCTAGAATGCTCAGATAGCACAAAATCGAATCAATAATAACACAGGATATAATAAGAATAACAACAACTTAACAAAATTATTTCTCTTTTGAAATATGTTTTATGCTATTAACTTCTAAAATGTCATCTAAAAATATGTCAAATCAAAACGTATTATATATGCTTACTTGCACAGTCGCACTGCAACTACAAGCTGTTGAAATATTATTTATTGGTTGCCACATTCGAAACAATCCACTTTTTTGCCTTTTGGTTTGCTTTCATTTGGGAAAAAACGTATGCATTTCTATCTGAGAAACGTATTCTAATAAAAGTTCGCACTCTGCAAAATAAACGAATTGCATCTCTGTTAACATCAGGATAATGTTTCTCCAGTTTATTAATTAAAGAGTCAATTACATCCTTCCCTTTATAGTAAGTTGTACCGTGAACTGTACAAAATATTTTTTCGAACTTGTAAACTGTATTCTTCCATGAATGGGAAGGTGTAGTCAAGCCTCCTAAAGACAATACTTTAA
Organism: Stegodyphus mimosarum; assembly: GCA_000611955.2. NCBI lineage: Eukaryota > Metazoa > Arthropoda > Arachnida > Araneae > Eresidae > Stegodyphus > Stegodyphus mimosarum. The sequence goes on from KK120328.1 coordinate 171,561, forward strand.
TCCATTCTGAGTTAAAGATTGTTTCATCAGTACTATTTTTAGATATTGTTCCCAATGATGAATCTTCGTCTCGCACACGGTAGGCAATATAACTTGCAACATATGTTAATGCTTCTTTTTCGGCGGTCGAAAATTGTCTGGTGGAATTCAATTCTAATTCCCAAGCCATAGGAGAAGGTTCCTCTGTGAAATCCAAATCCAAATCATCAATAGTAATTAATGGAAAACCATTTTCCGCCTCAGTTTTCAAAGTCCTTTCAAGTCATTCTGATGTTAAATATGAATCAATATTTCTCCTCTCTAGTCATGCACACTTTTGGAGATAACTTTGGCAGCTTGTTAGCGGATATTAATTGCTTTAAGCGGCGCATAACTTCACTAGGTGATGGATGGTCACTAAACCTACCAAGACCTCGAATCTGACTAAAGAGACTTTCAAGTGCATCCTGAGTTAATCTAGAGGTTAATATACATTTAGAATCATACGATAATTTCAAATTCTGGTGTAGGCCAAAAAGAGAATTTATTGAAATCATTATTCCTTTTTGGAAAGGCAGTATGTTGGATTTTCCTTGAACTATTAATCCACCAATGACTTTCTTCATTAATTCCAAAAATTGAATTTGTTTTCCATGATGTTCATTTAATCCAAATACTGCTTTAAGTATTTTATTTGAAGGAGAGTATGGCTTGGTACTATTCATAACATCGAAAAAATTATCGATTAATTCAAAGAATTCAGATGCTTTTTCATTTCGTGTGAGGTGGAGTATACCTTTTGCGGTAGTTCTTGAAAATAATGTTTTCGCTGGAGCGACTTTTTGTCTCTCGTTTCCCTTGACCATTCAATAATTTGGTTTTAGTTTGTGACACAATTTAATTTCTCCTGAATCTCTGTTTAAAACCTCTTTATTAATATCAACATTTAAAACAGTTCCATCTTATAAAACAAATTCTTTATCTAAAAAGTTCTTTCTCGGTGATTTGAGGCAGTGCGCTAACAGCTGCAAAAACCCATATTTTTTTCGTTTGCAATACGGGATTTGGAAACTAAGAACTATTAATCGAAATCTGTAACTCTTTCCATAAAGTACTAGATCCTCCTAAATCAGACACTATTGCTTTCACTTCTACTCCAGATGATTGAATATGTCTTATGAGTGAAAAAAAAGTTCTTTCTTCATTGGAGTGTTAAAATAAAAAACAAATATTGTTTGTTTCCACTGCGAAATGAGACCTCTGATTAAAACAAATTGCACTTTTTGAAAAGGACCGAGAATTTGGTCCAGCTCAGAGTCACAGTAGAGTTTAGAATCTATGTGCATTTTGTCGAAACTGAGAACGAATATTTTTTTTTCTACAGAATTCAAATATTCGCATCTTTTTTTTATTACAGCAAGAACATCACTCTGAATTCCTGGACTACACGAAAATTTAGCGCACAGATCCTATTAAATTTTATTCCTACTTCTCAAAAAATAAATAAGCTCAGTTAGGAACTTGTTCGCTAAGAATAATCGTTTTGTTTGAGAATATGTTTATTTCCGAGCAACTTTTTTCTGCGGTTGAAAGTTAAAAACAAAAGAATCCGGTTGAACAATGACAATCTGCAATCTGTGCTGATGATAATTTTAAGTAATTTTTCTCCGAGGCTGTAAACTTTATCGGAATCGAAACGGCATCAAGTGTGAAAGTATAGTATGAAAATAATGAACTTGAATTATTTACATACAAACATATGTATTTTTATTCACGCTTCCAGAAAAAAAATAAATAAGAGAAAGCGACTAAGTGTCCTCCGATAACATCGCGACAAAAACATCGCGGACGAAAACGTCGCGGAGAAAACAACGCAAGGCGAAAACGTAGTGGTACAAAACATCGTGGGATAAAATAAAGCAAAGAGAAAACATCACAGCTCTAAAACATCGTGGGATAAAATAAAGCAAAGAGAAAACATCACAGCTCTAAAACATCGTCTTCGAAAATATCGTGGTAAAAAATAAAGTACCTACAAATCATCGCATGACGATAACATCGCAGACATGCGTTTTTCAGGCTTTAATAATTGTAAAATTTTCTGATTGTTTAATAATTGTAATAACTTGCATGTGAACGCAACATGGAAAGAAGGATAATTTTCACTTTCATATTTTTTATTAACTAATAAATATTTGCTGAAAATATAAAATGGAAACTTAAGCATAGAAAATTAACTCAACTTTTAACACTTAATTTTAAACTGACATAGTTAAGTAACAAAGATCATTAATAAATTATTTTTTATAAAGTTTTGCTGGTAATTTTGCATGAAAAGTGTAATCTAAAAAAGAATAGAAAAAGAAAGATAAGTAACTGCATGAACCTATCTATAAAAAATTGCTAAGTTAATTATGATATTAATTTCTTCACTTTTGTTAATCTGATACTCTTATAGTGAAAATTATTTCTTGTTTCGTTTAAATTTCTTATTTTTTAGAAATTTATTAGTTAATAAAAAATATGAAAGTAAAAATTTTCCTTCTTTCCACCTTCCTCTCATAAATCATTACTCGAATATCCATTAACAATTATTAAAGCCTGAAAAACGCATGCCTGCGATGTTATCGTCATGCGATGATTTGTAGGTACTTTATTTTTTACCACGATATTTTCGACGACGATGTTTTTAAACTGCGGAGTTTTTGATCCGTTTTATTTTTGACGACAATATTTTGTATCAGGATGTTTTAGAACTGCGATGTTTTCTATTTGCTTTATTTTCTCCCGCGATGTTTCCTACCACGACGTTTTCGCCTTGCGTTGTTTTCTCCGCGACGTTTTCGTCCGCGATGTTTTCGGCTGTAACCACTAGCATGTTATTCTTAGATTAATTTATTAGACTTAAAAATTAGAGACTAATTTATTTATTTTCAAGTGTTGTCCCACCTGGTGAAAACTTAGAAATTTGCTTGTTTAAATTTTTAAAGATTAATTAAACATGTTAGACTTATTTAAAGAAATCTGAACCTCAGTATTTGATATTTAGCTGTCAGTATATTTGAATTATAAAGTGTAATCGACAAAAATGATTTACAGGTAACAAATTTTAAATTTCAGGTAGAATAAATTTTAATTTTTTATTTTGCTATATTATTATTATTGTTTATGTATTCTTTGATAAACTATTTACTAAGCAAAATTTAAAATTTATTTGAAATGCTTTTTATTTTATTAATAAAATATTTCATTTTGTTACAGAAAAGAAAAAAATTATGACCCGTCAGCTGTTTTCAATCATATAAACCCGCACCACTAATATAAGATGTTCCAATAAAAGCGCCGCATTTAACATGTCCAATAAAATACTTTATTTTCAAAAAATGGAAAATGTTTTAACATGCCTACAAGAGGCAAATGTTCCGATTTATGAAAAATAATGTATGCATATGTCTTCCAGAACTCGCTCTGCAGCGCCACACTCCCTCGATGAAATTTGTAATCACATTTTCCTCTATCTGCCCTATCGAGCTAATGACACATCCAGTTTCTTTTTGCTGTTTCTTTTTAGTTCGGATTTTTTGAGGGGACTTGCAATAACACTGTCACGCAGAATAGCGATGTTTTTGATAGACCAGCTAGATCGAGAGCGTGGTGTTTAATTAACCTGTGTTCTCAAATTTCTTTGGCAGTCTGCGAATTGCTGTTCCTTAGGTACATTTTCGGATTGCCCGAAGTTTCATTGCGCATAGCTACATTATTCTTGTAATGAATTTCCGCAATCAAAACTCGCTGTTCCTTTGTGCAGTGTTCCATGTCGACTAAGCAGCAACGAAGTTGCGAAATGAGCTGTGACAAAACGCCAGTGTCACCAGGTTAACTCAAACTCGATGTTCTTAAACTGAAACATTTCCCTGTTTTCAGTATGGAAACTATTTTCCACTTTGTAAAAGTAATTTATTTTGGAGGACATATTAAATCTGGCGCTTTTGTAGGGCGCCCTATTTCATTTTGTCATTAAACTGTATCTTAGTTATTTCATAAGAAGATTCTACGCACGCATATATTAATACAAAATACTGCGGGTGATTTTTCATACAAATATTTTTATACATGTATGTAAAAAAAGGTCAAAAACAGCTGCCAATGAATGCTTCGACGACAGCAACACCGAAAAATAAAAAAGCTGATGTGAACACTACACGACTTCCTTGTACGTCCTATTAAATTATACACACTTTTCCCTTTATTTTATTTAAACTTATCTCCTCGAATTATTCTAACTTGCTTAGCCCAACCCTCAAGCAAAGGTGAAAATGCATCAAAAATCGCAAATTTTAAAATTAAGTATTTCGTGCAGTTTTTGCACTCAAACTTCCTATAATTTTATTTTTTCATATCGAGTACAGAACTTTTCTAAATATAAGTATAGGAACCGGGAGGCCGCATTAAAAGTTAGATTTCGTTATTTATCGGAAATTATTATTATTATTATTTTAATTTGACCTTGTCGAAATATAAACATTTTCGTCATTTTAAACACTTCTGTAATTGGAAGTGTTTTAAATAACTGTTTTCTCTGTAATTGAAAGTGTTTACGAGCAACGATTGTTTTTGTAATCGTGTTTGAGTTATGTGAGATACATACGTACGTGCGTCGCGAAAAATTCCCTTATGAATCCATTTTAAAATCCATTTTGGAAAAAATAGTTCTTTGCTGTGTCTGTAAATACAGATGACATGTACAAAAATCGTCAAAATGGATATTTCTGTTGAAATATGATACCCAAAATTTTTTGTGATTAACAACACTTCTTTTACTTCGCAGTAAAAAGTATGATTTCTAGAACCTTACAAAAAATGCCAATCTGGTAACAACCCTTTCTAGAAAGTCAATCTTTCTAGGATATCCATCTTTTTAAAATAATACTTGTAACAGGAAGGGGGTGGGGAACGGGAACTTTTATCGCTTTGCATAAAAACTCACCTAAACATAAATCTGCCCTATCAAGGTAGTTTACATGTGACTCCCAAATCAGCATATGATACGTTTATCCAAAACGGTACCCTGTAATTTCAATAAATTATTGGAATGCAATAACAAAGTTATCGTTTCAATCATTTTCCTTGATACGTGGGAGGAGAGGAAAGTTGAGTTGTTTACCAAATGTAAGACAGATAGTGATACAAGATCTTTAAAAAAACTGCTTCCTCGTATAAAAATCTCACTTTCAAGATTGCTTTCCCTTCATCCTCCGGGTAGATTAATGATCTCCAAGGTCAGGTTAAATCTAGAAGAAGGTTACAGATGCAGTTAACGGAAGACCTTTGCCTGATATCTTATGCTAATAAACTGCTCGCAACATTACTCGGTTCTTATAATTTTATCTTAATTCTTATCTGACGTGCAGTAATTTTGCAAAGTGGGCTGATAGTTCTCCTTTATGTGGATATTTCATGATGGGAAAGATTTATGTCCTTTGTTGCTTTTCGAGCCATCTTCATGAAATGCACGTAAGCGTCGTATATTTGATGAGTTTAAGATAGTCCCATCCTTGTATTTTGTTTTCAAAAATGTGCCTATCCTTAATATGCCTTGGAAAATAAATATGAAGATGCAGACTTGTTGGCGTTGCAACAGATACGGATCTGATTGGAAAAGTTTCTTTAATACAACTTTCATAAATTTCAAAAGTACACACATTTTCTAAATTACCTACGAACAGAGTGTTGCTACTGCTGTTAATGCTAACCCCACGTCCTGGCTACGTGGTAATAATGTGTGGATCGACAGCTTGTTCTGGATTTAGCTGTACAGTTTGATCAAGAAATGGTTCAGGTACAGGTTGAAGCAAGGCCGACACTTACGCATCCTCGTAGGCATATTAGGTACCACCGGGCCTTTTTTAACTGCTAAGCTTCCGCCACAATTGGAATTCCAAAAGAGAAAACCCCGAAGAGACGGTCCAAGAGTATCGTACTCCTCTTGGTTTCATCACAAACTCGCTCAACTCTCCTAATTTAAAATGATAACATCCTACAGTTTCGAGCTGGGACTCGTGCCCACATGGGACAAGCAGGTAATGAATGAACTACGTGATCAGCCTGCCGAATCAGCACTGATAAATCTTGCTGCTAGATCCATTTATATTTCCCTACCTACTATATCATATTTCAAGGAACAATTACTTAATCATCCCATAAGTCAATGGCAGCAAGAACGGGCACTTGCAGAAATTGGGTGACTGACTGATACTTCCCAAAAGTCAAATTTAAAAGACTCAACAAATCCTCAAGTACAACATACGTCTTTACTGGACCCGGCTCCTTCTAGTCATACCACACAGATACGGGCTATCTCATCTGAATTTAAACTATACAAAGTATCCCAAATTGCTTCTGAAATAACACAGTTTTCTTCTTTATTAATTAGTCATTAGAATGTTTTCATAGCAAAATTAAGTATTAGACTTGTATATAGTACATGATATTTCGGTTGTAGAGATGACTTCGGGATTAGAAGATAGCCGTTAACGATGAAATGTTATCTGTATTTACTTGGAAAGGCTTTAATGCGTAGGTTCACAAGATAACATAATGGAGACAGACTTGACGAAAACAAGACATTAATAAACTCGTAGATGTTTTTGCTAAGCATAAACATATTCATACATCATTTTGGGTGCTTATCGCACTCTCCGCACTTTCATATAACGGATTACATTCTTAGAACAATGCATAAAGCAGAACTATGAAAACACGTTGGCAGCAGTAAGGGAAATAGGAGAAAACGGATGCGTAATAGTAGAAGTGGTACTTGCCATAAAAGCTTTTTTTTTAATATGGCTGTTTGAGAGCTTACCGCATTGAAGCATGATTACTTAAACGGATTAAATTTGAAAAACACGGTGCAGAAAAATTATTATAAACAATTTAGAACAGAAGCGGGAAATTAAAATGAGGCATTAAAACGATCAATTAAAGTTAGCAATTTTAAGCTTCATGTTCTTTTTTTATCTTATCTATATATATAATGCTGCATATTAAGTACATAACATTGTATATATTATACGTATGTTTCTGCTGTATTACAATATTTACTTGTATGTTTATAGTACTATATTGTTAACTATTGCATGCTGAAATTTATTTAGAAAACTTAGTATTCATACGTTGAAGTTGTTTACTGATCTTCTTTTTCTTTCTTTTTTTAAATTTTTTATTTTTCTCTATACAGTTTTACTCGATATTGTATGTGTTGTACATATTGTATTGAATATTGTATATATTTTGTATAAAATGTATGCATTGTGCTGTATTTTAATATTTGTTATACATGTAATATTGAAATATGGTGGTATTTATACTAATTATAATTTTTATTTTGATAAGTTTTAATGTTATAGTAATGCGCTGCTTTACCTGGTGGCTTGTAATTAGCACATTATAACATTATAGTGTAAATATATTTTTCGTCTTATAATCATTATATTAATATATGTTTATAGTTTGATATGTAAACTGCCGTAATATTTACCTACAGATTATGACATTTTGATTACCCATGGACTGACAGATTTCAAGAACAGTTATTCGCACTATTCGAGTGTATGTCTACTGCTGTTACAGACTGTAACTTTTTTATCATCATTGGACTAACAAACCCGATGAAATATTAAATACCTGAAGTGTTTCAATATATGTCTATAGACTTTATACATGAATCATTGACCGTTGCATCACGAAATATGGATAACATGCAGAATATGCAATTAGTTTCCCTTAGAAAGTCCTATACGAAGGTATCACTTTCCTTAGACAGATGTCATCGCGCGTTTTCCAGTATTCAAATAACCTAGCAGGAAGTCTAAAACGATCGTCCTGTAAGTTTCCATTTCCTTTTAGTTCCTTTCATTTTCTCTTATAAAAATGTTTTTATTACAAACCCCTTCGTTTGTTTGAATTATGACAAAGCACGCAAAGCTGTATGCCTAAGAGGAGGAATGTCTTCGCGAAGTACTTTCTAGGAGAATTGGTTTGTATTCGCGTTACTCCCCCCCCCAAGTGGTTAAGCTCTTTGAACACTGTAGTTCGATCGGATTTGGATTCGAACTCAGGCGAAAGGGCTGATTGCACGTTTCGTTTTATTTTGAAAATTTGCTGATTGTGAAACCATAATTAATTCTGTGGCTTTTCAGTGTTTATATGCAACAAAACTCCATAATTTAACAATCCAGAGCACGCGTACGAACGAAGAAACATAAAAACCATGACAATGGACAAGTAGGAGCGTCTGAAATTCCCATTTGGAAGAAGTGAGCTAGCAATCCGTCATGTTCTGTTGATTACTTGAACAACGCAGCTTTCGTTCTTGTATCAGAGATGTTAACAAAAAAATCGAAGTGAACAGTTTCGACTTGAAAAAAGTTTCAGCAGCCTTTTGCAAGTTAGCCATTTTTCGCCCAGGCATGAGGAGTGCCGTGCACCCTTATGAAGTTCAGTTTACACCACGAAGAATGCAACCTTCATCAAGATGCCCATAGTCGGGTGTTTACTTTATTGAATAGTCATAAAGATGCCAGCATCCGTATAAAGATCAGTTAAGAACACTAAGAAAGCAAATTCCATCAACTAGCTGTCGCTTTATGATTGTTTCCAGCCTGGCAAAATCTCCGCCATAAAGGTGCTAGAACCGTTACAGAGTCGGTATCATTATTGAGAGTTTATAAGAAATCAGCTTTCATCGAAGCACAGGTGCTTTTGCACCAGAGCATCTTTATTATGAATCTTGGCAAAATACCCTCAGAAAGGTACCAACACAATTATTAAGATCCATCTATTACTCGGGCATAGCACCTTTCATGGAGAAGATGCTGCCTTTATCTCAGAGTAGCTTTATGATGACATCTGACTTATCGAACAGTTACCGACTTACATATAGGTGCCGGCATCTTTAGTGACAAAGCAATTCTACAGTCATTGGCGCCTCGGGAAATTCCCCGTATTTCTTATAGCGCCATCCAACCTTGTCTAACAGGATGGATATTGACTCTCTGAGGACCGCTGGATTTTAATGGAGTCATTGATGATCAAGAGGTGGTTAGCCAGATAGATATACACGGGCAACTACTCTCCATCATTGATCACAAAAGGAGAAAAATATTAATATTCTAAAATTAATAATTAATTGACTATTGATGTAAAATTCTATCATGTAGTCAGAAAGAAGTCATATAAAATAAATGTAAGGAAAAAATAAATTCCATTTATTTAATATATTTTAAAAATCAATAATATTTATTTTAAATATATAAATTTTTTAACAAAAAATGCAATCTGAAGAAGTCAAAACCAGGAACACAAGAAAACACAACCAAAGAAAAAAAATCAATGAATAAAATACGAAGAACGCAAAACTTCCTCAAAGGATATCTGTTATGCAAAATCCATTTACAAAATTAAAAAAAAAATATGTTTGCTTGCAACATATTGAAGATTTGAATGTGGCAGCACGGCTTATAAAATCACTGATATATTTTATCTTCATGCCATGCTACAAGAAGACTTAATGCATTGAAGGAGAATGTTTCAGCACAAGAGTCATTCAAAACACATGCATACGCTAAATTTTGGAATTTAAAAGTTATCCCATAGAAAAATCCAGAAATAAAAGTCGTTACCGAACCAACATTATTGAATTCTCCATATGTACAGGGGCATGCAATTTGGAATGTTGAGGATTGCATATCCCATTTCCTTACATATTCTATTTGCAGGAATTTAGATACTGAGTATCCCATGCGAAAAAGCACTACAGCACACAGATCTCATATTTTCAACTGCTAGCAGGGCCGGCACTAGGCTTTTCGCCACCTGGTAAAGAAAATTATGATTAACATTGAAAAAACTGTTGCTTTACTCGCAAGAAAAATATACTTCCTTTGGCTAAACAAGTCCCTTATCTTGCGGTGATCTTGAAGTATCTCCTAAGGGGTCTTTGTATCAAAGATTAAAAACCTATCATCAAAGAAATTCTGTAATGCAGTTCTGTAACGGACTTGTCTCTTACCCCCGCCCACTTGTCATGAACAGGTCTGTTCTGATTTTGGAAGAGCAAAATCGTAAATTCGAATTTTATCGAAGGTTGAGTAATAAAAGTCGTGAGGAAATACCGTACAGTATCTTAAGTTGCTTCCGGCTTCTAAGCGTTATTGCAACATGCAAAAAGCATTTCAACTTCTATCACGAATTTTTCCTTTCCCTTTCTCTTTTTATTACGAACACCGCGTATATGGGCATCAATCCGAATTATTTTATTTCTTTGTTTAGAAACAAAGAGATTAAAAAAAAGTCCCCAAGAATAAAATTTATACCTACTATTTCCCCCTCCGAAGCGATTTCACAGATTGATAGATTACCTTTGAGAAAATGAAAGAATCACGAAGCAATTCGTCTTTACTCTACTAGATGTCAGGAAGAGATGATTTCCACTGAAAGTATGGTAATGCACAATACTTTAAGTGATTTTTTTGGACGAAAGTTTTTATACATTCCCATTTTTTGTACGTGTATTTTAAAAAACGCTTGCTTCAGTAAAAAGAAGGAAAATTTGAACTTCCACTAATCCGAGAATGCTTTTAAACAGTAGACAGAAAATAATAAAGAATTTTTTAAACTTAATTGGTTGAGTAAGTTCCATAACCTTTTTATCACTCTACAAAAATGTACGTGGAAGATATCGTCTGCTGTAAGATAGAAAACATAAAAAATAAAATTAAAAAAAATAAATATGGCTCGAACACTATTTCAGGAAAAGCCTCTATAGTTTTGCCAGACATGATGGAATGTTGCTGCAAGTACCACGGTTGTGTTTAGTCATTAAACCTCTTCACGAAAAAGCGTTTAACTTTAACCGGCAAAGCGTCGATATGCTTTCTTCCATGTAATCAAAAAAAAAAAAAGGCCAATTAGTTTCACGGTTTAATAAAAATGGTTAGTTGAGCTCGAAGATAAGAGAAAAGTTCTCTGCTTTGGATGAAGCGCAAATGGTTACGGAGTCGAGATAATTTCAGCAGAAGAGGATAATATAATGGCATTAGAAACGCCTTTTACTAATTATACTAACATGCATAAATGTTTATAAAACCTAAATGAAAAATAAGTCTGTTTAGTTTATTTTTTAGTTCAGAACATGTTATATTATGTCAAGTTATGGAAATAGTCAGCTGAATTTCAGAATAAAATAAAAATTCATTGTTATGCATATAATAAAGCAAACGATCATTCTCAGTCAGCATTATTCTTTCGCTAAAGAATATAAACGGCATTAAAATCGTGTTTGGTTAATTATATTAATGATATAAATGCTTATAAGCTGCAGAGTTGACATGAATTCTTTTTAGTTTAGTTACTAAATCTGCACTGTCTCAGAAAAGTTATCGGTAGCTTTCAGTTCTCAAAAATCGTTTCAAATTTTATATGTACAGAACTTCTTCCAAAAATAAAACACTAAGTTTAAAAATTACATATTTTAGGAGAAAAAATAATATTGTGCGTACGGGATCGTCATGGGTTGAATGAACACAGAACCAATGATAGCCTGATAAAATTTATTTTCGCAAAAGAAACATTTTACAGTTCTAGAACTTTCACAAAAGTACTCGCACAGAATTTCTCAGTACCACAATTAGTAGTTACATTTCAAACTATTAAGAACGTTAAACACAATGCAATGCAAAGCGCATCTAAAAGGCGAAGCTGTCACAGATATGTTAATACTCCGAAGTCAGCTCTGAACTAGCAATTAAAAATAAAGCTGTGTCCGGGATTATATAGTTTTAACCCGGCTGTCAAGAAATCCCTAGTATGTTCGATTTCTCGAAATTACTCAAAGGCATACACAATTAAAGTTACATATAAAGGCCGGATATGGTTAAAGTTACATATAAAGGGCGGATATGGTTAAAGTTACATATAGGGATCAATTACACTTATTCAATTACAATTATACAGGGACCGACCAAAATGTTGCCAAATGGTCGCGAAGTTCGGCGACTTCTGGCGATTGCTCGCCAAATTTGGCGACAATAATTAGGTGCCAATAGCATCGTCAGCTTGATGATATCTCGCCAATTTAATGAGATGGACATTTACATCAATGTTAATAGACGTGCCCCGGTAATCTTATTTTTCTGCCCGAGCTTTGTTACTTCAGACATTTCATGTTACGTTATACATAAGATACTACAATTTCACATACAATTAAATTATTTGCATGTGCACACATTTCGTAATAATATGATAAATTAATTCATTTTTAATAGTAATGAAACGCAAGTTTAACTTTATTTTGCCCCCAACCAATCAACAGCAAATAAAGACTCATTTCCTTGACTTCTTCAGTAATATTTTATACGGTTTATATTACTTCAATATTTTCTTAGCACGACTGCTATTTCAAAAAAGATATTAGAAATTCAGAAATTAATTCATAATTTGTATGCATGGGGGATGGAAGAAAAAGAGAAAAATTTCTGAAATGTTTCAGATATTGATGGTCGATCAAAAGGCTTTGTTAAGGTTTTTGACGGTCGTGCTGAACTCGCAGTCTACCAGTCTACTCAGTCACTTCTGCTAAACCCTTTTTCTTTCTTTTCTTTTTTCCTTATTGGATTTATTGTTAAGCATGCCATATACATTTCAGCAGAATAAAAAATTTTAAAATCAGCATAGCAGCATATGTTTAGAGTTCCCGACGCAGTGTTAAGTCTTGGCATATACATTTTTCTATTTTTTTCAGTTTCTCAGTTCATCAGAACAATAGTCAATTTTCTTAGTAAAATGGCTAAAAAAAGATTTTTTTCCTCTTCTTATTATTAACTTTTTAATGTGTTAACTATATTTTTTAAATATCACGTTCTTCGCGTTTACGCTCCGTAAAATTCAGTTCAACAGCAAAATCGCAAAATATATCTTTAGAATTAGAAAGTTAGAAGTGGGCATACTTATTTTTATATTCGCTATATTATTTCTTTAAAAACTAACCGCTGCGCGGCCAGCGGCCTAAAACAGTTATCATAAAATAGAAATAATATGTATCCTATTTTAATGAGCTCATCTATTGTTATTTGATCAAAATACTGAATATTTCTATTTAGACATCTCGCGAATTTAGTACTAGTTTATTTAAATCAATCATATTAAAAAGTAGAAAAGAAATGTTAAAAACTATAATTATTGCTTTTAAATCGCTTAGTTTATTATTCAGTAATTTTCCAGATTAAATTTGAAAGTATCTTGGGTTTTACATAATGACAACACGCTGGCGCGTGAATTTGTTAATAAAAATTCATTAAAGTTTTACAAAATATGAAATAAATAATAAAAAAAGTCGAAATTCTAAATTTGGACTACTAGGAGTACATGTTTGGATCGAAGACTACGTTATTTAACATTGCGAGGAACATACATACATACGTGCAGATTCTTCATTATTTAATTTTTTCAAATGATACAGGGCGATAATATTTGGTGGCAACAATTTGAAAAGTGATGCGCCATTTATAGTGTACCAACACAAAATCAAATTTGGGAACTCTTTGTCCTTTTTAGGTTAAAAAGGAAAATAAATAAAAAAAATCTGAAACGATTCAGATTTTAGGAATATATGGTTTATCGTAGAGACCTGCAGCAAACATGACCCAGATGAAGTAGCGAAGTATTTCATAGGATATTAAATGAACATGCATTTAGACTAGCATATGGGTACGTTATATACACTGGTGAAATAAATTGCATATTTTATTTGCATATTTTATTGAATTGCATGAAAAGAACTGAACTGAAGGAAAACCGCTGCTTCTAGATAAAAATGCAAATCTTGTACGACAAATACGTAAGCGTGCAACTATGTGTAGGCAGAGCTAGTAGAAACACAGGCTTTATAAGCGCGTGGAGGGTAAGACGAATTGCGTTCGCTAGCACACCTCGGGGAATTTCTTGGTGTTATCTTGCAGCAATCGGTTACATTCACATCGGAACAGTAAACATGAGTAACCACCAACGTTTAGATTATGGAATGAGGTGGCGAATTGTGGAGAGGCTAGAGGTAGGCCAGTCGCAAGTCCACATATGCAGAAAGTTTAATTTAACTCCCATCGTCGTGTGTAGCCTATGGAAACCGTTCCAGATACTGAATTCATTGAGAGAAAGCCTGGGCAAGGTCGTCCAAGAGCCACGACGGCCAGAGAACATCGCTATTTATCCATTTTAGCGAGGCGTAACACAGAGGCTACAGCTCTTCAGCTCTCTCGGATCTTTATGCAGCCACAGGAACCCGTGTAACAAGGGCGACTGTTTCCAAAAGATTGAATGAGAGAGGGTTGTTTACTAGAAGGCCGGCTGTTTGCGTCCCCTCACGTCTACGACAGGAGAATCCAATTAGCATGGTGCAGGCAGCATAGTGACTGGAGTAAGGAGCTATGGGTGACCGTTCTGTTCACCGTAGAGTCCCGTTTTACACCGATTCTCGCCGTACTTTCATATGGAGAGAGCCAGGGACCCTTTACTTACCCTCCAATGTCCGCGAAATCAACAATTATGGCGATGGCAGTGTAATGGTCTGGGCAGGCATCATGTTGGATGGACGTACGCCTCTCCACGTCTTTGACAGAGGCTCTGTGACTGGTGTGACATAGGGATGAGGTCTTAGAGCCTTATGTTCACTTTTTCTGGGTTGCAGTGGGCCCCGAGTTCATCTTACAGGATGATAACGCGAAGCCACATAGAACTCTTCTGGTCGACGAATTTCTCGAGAGTGAGGATATTCGCCACATGGATTGGCCAGCCATGTCTTCAGACCTGAATCCTATAGAGCATGTCTGGGACGCTGTGGTGAGGGCAATTGCAATTCGCAACCCCCCTCAGAGAACTATCCAGGAACTGAAAACAGCGTTACTGAATGAGTGGGACCAATTGCCGCAGACACTGATAAACTGCCTTATTTCAGTATGACAATACGCTGTAAGAGGAGACCATACCCCCTATTAACCCATTTCTTTTGTGTCTTCTGTAACAGCTGTTTCAGACCTTCAGACTCCCATGAGTGTTACACACGAACATCTGTGTCTATTACAACTGTTCGATGTTTATTTTGTTTGTATTATGTCAATCACTGTTCACACCAAATTTTATTAAAATCTATCCGGTAGTTCTGGAGATCGTAGATCAAATATGAAAATTCTCTTCATTTATTTCACCAGTGTACTATCTTCTATCTATTTAAAAAACAGAGTTTAAATTGCGCCGGAGCCAGATTTCGGTGCTTCTCAGTTTCTGAGGTGAATCGTAATTCTAGACGGAGCACACCCGAGCCCTAAATAAGAGAGCTAAACTGTAACAGTTTTACATAACATACTTCTGCTATGTAACAACTTTTTCTATTATAAGCAGTTTCAGAGGGCATATTTTATTTAAAAAATAAATATGCCTTAAAAATCGATTATAACTTCCGAATGTTTTCCTGACTTTCTTTGGGAAACAAACACTTTGACGGAGGTTAAGACTTTTAAAGAAAGAAAAGACCTCCATCCCACATGTCAAAGGCTTATTCTTCAGGTAGTGCATTGCATGTATGAGGCGGTTAAAATGTTTTATTCCCGAACGTGCTAAAAGTGATTACCTTGGTAATGCACGTCCAGTTATAGTGCCCTCTCACTGCAGTGTACTCCTGCAGACTTGAACGACATAATCAAATACGAGGAACAAAAATTGTCACTTGTGCAGAAGTTACGTTTGTCCTCGTGCTGTTATTGGATCTGATTCGGGGGAAATTTTTTGCCCAGTAGTATTCTGCTTGATACTACTGGGATTCTGCTTGATACTACTGCTGATTACATTAGCAGTTTAAAAGAGAAAGTGTTGAACTCTTCTCTTTTTGTTTTCGAAGCTAATCTTCTCCCTTAAAATTTCTTTCCATACTCTCATATTTTTTTCTAGCATTCCCTCTATTCACATTAGTGACGCTTTAATTGTTTACTTTTTTCCATTGGTGTGCTGAAAATAGAATAGTTTTTGTTTCTCACGTTTCTTGAAACAGTATGTTATATCATATATTCAGGATTTAATTCAGCCGGAGACCAATCGAGGTATTTTTTAGTTTTTAAATGAAATTTAAGTCCAGCCGGAGCTCCAAATAAGACGAGGTCCGATATTTTATTTTTTTATTGACCTATTTATCATGAATTTAATAATTTACAAAATTTTTATTTATATCTTTATATTTTTGAATTTTTAACATTATTTTAATTATTTAATTCTTAGTTATTTATATATTTTCCCCTTCTTCTTGAAGGCATTCCAAAGGGCGCCGGCACCGATGATTTTAGAAATTAAGCCATGTTAAAAAGTGAAAAAGTATGTAATGTAATTCCATAAAAGTACCGAATGCTCTTTACCAGAGATATCATGAATTAAATGTATTTTTCTTTAACTGAATCAGATTAAAACGTGAAAAATACTATTCTTAACTGCATTTATTGCTTTTAAATACCTTAGTCTGAGAATTCATAACAGACAGATTCAGTTAGAAAGATACATATCTGAAATTTACCCGAATGGCAACAGATTCGAATGAAAAGTTAAACAACGTATTAAAGTGAAACAACACAAAACCGCATTTCGAGACTAATAGCCCCTTTGAGCAAAAACTAGAAAAAAAGAAAGGGAAAAAAATCTGAAAGCTTTCAGATTTAACATTACGCCCAAAGGGGATTTTTTTAATGTTGTCTGTGTTACCTTTATTTATTAAATATCCTGTTCTTCGCACTTAAGCCATGAAATTCAGTTCAACAGCAATATCGCAAAATAATTTAAAACTGAGCATATCTTTAGAATTGCCGATACACAGGCTCGCGCGCTGGAGATAAAAATGTTTTTTCTGTACAACGTTACCATAGCTCGCTTTGAAATCGTTGAGTTTCTTAATCAAAGCTTCGTTAAAGTATTACAAAATGTGAAATCGATAATAAAACAAATTCCGGTTTCCAGATGCCCATATTAGAATGAGGATTACCTTATTCAAAATTGGATGGATCTAGGTACCGTTGTTTTATTACAATGCAAGAAACATATATACATTTATGCAGATTCTCCATTATTTAATTTCTTTAAATGTAACACAGGGCGATGATGTTTGGTGGCAACAGTTTGAAAACTGATACGGACATAAAGAACAAAAGTAAGACAAAAGTAAGAACGCTGCTCACTGTATAGTGTATTCTTTAGTGGGCTGGTCCCCGCGGCGAGGCGCTATGTGCCCCTTGATGGATGTTGTGTAAGAACAGTAGTGAGATGAAACAAAACCTGCAAATTCTATAGGCGAAGTTCCCGTGCTCTGTTCACTTTTCCCTGTCCCTATCACTATTCATTAAGTTAAAAAGAGCAATAAAATCCTCGATATGCAGTAAAAAAAAATTTTAAAATATTTATCATATTACTTCATAGATAAATATAAGTAAAATTTTATGATTGACAATATTTACAGTAATCTGGTCATAACTTAAGAAAGCAATTTTGTAACACCATGGATTTCACTGACAGATTGCTGTCTTACCTAACAGCTTAAGCAATTACACTAATTATTTAAATTTCGCATTCTTTTTTAAGTGATGGCTTCGACTTTTGAGTTGCGATTAGTAAACTGGTAACATACAGTACAAGTTAATAAGCCAAAGCAGGAAGCACCCGAAGAATTAGACGTCTTTTTCTTTCTTCAGAATGTCAAAATTCGACAACAAATTTCATTACGTCCACATTTAAGTGCTCGCTCATAAAAAGGCTTTACATCAACTGTCTTATCACGTAACTTCCCTAAGGCGCTAGATGGAATGAAATAACGACCGCTAATTTTACCAAACACTTCGGCTTTCTCTTCCACGAAAAATTATAAGAACAATACTTTCCCGGGCTTTGACCCTCCAATGACAAAATCCGCAAGCTTCTGCCTGGTTTGCCACAATGTAACCCTCATCGCCCACCTCACAGAATGAATTCTCTGGTATTCCAAGAACAAACACGCGTAGTAACTGCTATTTAATAAACAACCTGAAAAGAAGCACGCATGAGAAAATTTCTAAGCTGCATATTTTCTTTTAATTATACGTTTTTACCGTTTAAGACGCCACCTTTTATTTGGGTAATTCTAGCTGGGAGATCCCGTCTTGATATCCTTGTCCATCATGATCGTTTTTATGTCAATTCTTAATTCTATTCTAACGTTCTTATCGACTGTATTGTGCTAAACACGAAACGGAAGGATAAAGTTGTAAATTATTATCGCTTGATAATGTTGAATAGCTTTCGAAGTCTACAGACTTCCGTATACATGATTTCCTGTTCATTTTTCCCGCCAAATTTATTTAGAATATTCTGCTAACAATGCTATTAAATCAGTAACTTATTATCTTAGGGAAATACACTTCAATAAAAATCAAAGCACTTTTTGATTTTTATTATTTTTAAATTTTTAATAAGTTAACACCTTTAGAAGAACTAGGAAGCAGATTTAATTTAATTTTTCTACCGAATTTATTTAGCGTATTGCAACTAAATCATTAAAACAGTAGACTTTTATTCCAGAAAATAAACTTCAGGTAATAATTTCGATATTTTATGAAGTAAAATTTAGTAAAGACTTTTTAAACCACTATCCTCAAAGCAAATTCTGTACTCTTCAATTAAACAGATCCAAAACAATGTTAACGTACTGAGACAAAACATTTAGAAAGAACATTCTCTTCAGCTGTCAATTACAAATGCAGTTAACTGTAGATAGGAGTTTTCCACAGGAGAATAAAATGACATTTATGTGACTAGCGAAAACAATTTATTGTATTTAACTAGAATATATTTTTAGAGGTGTAAAATTACTTGTCTTTTATATGAAATAATTATTCCTTTTTCTTGTGAATCTACTTCAAACAGGAATTCTCTTTGAAAAGAAGTTTAATTAAAATTCTGAAAATAACTTTGGCTATGATGTACAGTGTACTTTAATATATTCAGTTTTGCTTTCCTTCGCTTAGCAAATTTGTACTCTTACTTCTGTGAATAGCATTCTCAAATCTTTGTATAATGTAAAATTCTTTAAATAAAGTTTAAGACTTCTAAACTCCTACATGAAAATTAATTCAATTATAGTGCATTGTAGTTCAGCTAAATTAGTTAAAAATATAAATTCAGTAATTTAAAAGCAGCTGCTATTCCTTTTTAATTAGGAGTGGGTTCTATTTTTTATTCAAGTTTTCGTGTTGCCGATTGTAATTCACTTTTCAGTTGTAATAATTATAATGTTGAATATAAGCGTAAAAGAGTTCCATATAGTTGTTCATGCTAAATAAAACAGATATATCTTATTTTCACGAATAGAAAGTGAATATAATTTTAAGGCTTTATTCCCTGCTATTTTAAAGGCTCTCTGCGTTTTGCTTTTTAATGATATTGCCGTGGCATCACTCAATAAAATTATCCTTTAAATCACTTTTTCTAAATCGAACCACGCAAAAGTGAGTAGCGAAGGCAAGTTCTACCATTTTGATGCAGGAACTGTAGAATGTTTTTATCGATATTTTCGCTCCCTCTCCTCAAGATTTGAATGACTTCTTCACTTTCTGTGCTAGTTTGTCTCTATAAAAATGTATTAGTTGAATCCTGCCATAGCAAACGCGGTTTATAGCGAACGAACGTTTTAGTCCCGTCCAATTTATTCGTGCCTTAATGTTATTTTATACTGCTGTAACAAACTCCTAAAAATCGGACATTACGAAGTTTACGGATATTTTCTATAAACTTCGTAATGTTTTTTATGTTTTTCATATTTTTCCCCGGAGTTTCTACAAGCGTTAGTGAAAAAATTACTAACTCTTAAAATTATCCATTACTCAGGATGTTAAGATCCACATTCCGACTGTAAAGGAAAACACCTTTGCATTATTTTTCTGTTACGTTCAACTCCACGTCTCTTTGTGTTCTAAAAAAAGGCTGTACGAAACGGAGGTGAAACCCAGTTTAGGAGAATGAGAACACAATAAGCAAATTTTAAGACACCATATGTTTTAAATGAAAAATTATTAACTGTTAAAATCATCCATGTTTCGGATGTTATGAACGCATGCTATTTGGGACGTTATGATTAAGTTAAAATAGCAGATAACACGTTTAGATTACTTTTCTGTTTATCTTCTTCTCCAGCTTTTTCTGTTATCTAAATAAAAGCTATGCAAGGCAGATGTAATGCCTATTTCTGAGAGAACCGTGATACATATTAAGAATAGCTTAGGACACTATACAATGGTCATGACTCGTTGAGTCCAAAAACTTGAATAGGACATCAGATTCCATTCAGTTTCTTTAATTGGGCTGTCAGATGGATTTCAATTTTCCATCATGCTATGATCGAACTTCTTAAATTTCTGTTATTCGGGGAATGAGGAAATAGTGAATAGATTCTTATGAGCTTGCAGCTACGCAGGTGATACATCTTTTCAGAGATGATAATTTCTTATCCCTATCAGTTTTGTTTCAGTATTTAAGACGCTGTCGAATTTTTCTGTCTTTTAAATGGGTGTTTGCATTCTTTTGCAAGATTTAGGATATAAGGTCCATTGCGCCTTTGCTTTGCAATCACACATACCTTGGAGAAAATGAATGCATTCTCAATGGACATTGGATAGGACAGATGAGTAATGAAAATACTTTTACCTACTACACTTACAAACTTTGGCGAACATTTCTTGATCTTATGGATTCTTCACTGCGCTTTCTCTCCACTTTCTGCTCTGGCCTGTCTCGTTGTTGTTGTAATTTTTCTCACGTGTCTGGAATCTCAGGAATTCGAGCCCAGGCCCATCGGTACGGCAATCAATACGTATTACACCCATGTCCATAAATTAAAGATAATGCCAGCTCCGGAAAATAAAGGTTCAGAAACAAAACAAACGCGACTTATTTATAAAGCCAATTTATTAAACAAAAGATGAATGGCAAAAAAGATAATTACCATTCTTAAATTACCGTTCATAATTCTTAATTACCATTCATAATACCATTCTTAAAAACTACGATTTTTGTTCCCGGGAGCAACTGCAAAAAATATACTCCCTTACAAAAACTTAACATTGCATGGTTGATATGATGGTTAATACATCATATGTCTACCAGAGGATGAAATACAATCCGTGCAACGCCTAGGAGTATCAAAATATCGAGCTGATCTTCGGAAAGATTACTCCACTCAGCAAGCAATGACCTCCGAAGTTCCAGTACACATGTAGGAGATACCTGACGGCTGCAATTCGCCGGCCAAGCATGTCCCACATATGCTCTACCAGATTCAAATCATGTGAGAATGCTGGCCATTCCATACGGGTGATATCCTCCAATTGAAGTCATTCAATTTAGAATGTTTGCACCGTGAGGACGGGCGTTGTCATCTATAAACACAAATTTTAGCCCATGGCACTCCTAAACAAACATAAATGTTGTTCCAAAATGATGTCCGGATAAATTTGGCCTTTCATGGTTCCGATCGGAACATGTAGATCTGTTCTGGAGCCTAGTATATTTCCACCCCAAAAGTGCAATCCTACCCCACCGTAAAGGTGTCCTTCAATGATGTTGTCTTGGTGATAGCGTGTATCTAGAGTTCTCCATATGAAAGTCCTACGTGAATCAGACTACAAACTAAACCTGGACTCTCGGAAAACATCACACAAGCCTACTGTGACGATGTTCACATTGCATGTTCTTTACTTGAGATTAATCGCTGCCGACAGTGAGTTGCCGTGAGCGGAACACATCTGACAGGCGTGCGAGCATATAAACCAATTTGTCCCAAATGTCTGTTGACAGTTTGCCTTGAAAATGTCGTACCCGTGGCTGAAGATAGCTGACAAGACATGTCTGATGGTGTGCTTCGTCTGCTTCTTTTGGCAGTTACTGCCAAATACCGGTTGTCATTCGGCCTTGTAACCCGGGGGGGGCGACCTGTACTGTAACGTCTACTGACATTTCCATCATTTCTGAATTGTTGCCAAAGCCTAGAGATGACACTTTGGGCTATTCCAGGTTCCTCGGATACTTCCATCTGAGTATGCACACACTCCAGGCGGCCGATAATTCTATCACGTAAAAAATCATCCACATGCGTTCTCTGGGTCATAACTATTCTCTTGTGGCACTAAGCGGCTTACAGAACTCTTGTAAACGATTTCATTTCTTTGCTACCATTCCTTAAATGTACTACTTCTCTCACACTCTCTCTCCTCAATGTGACGTACTATCGGCATCATCTGATGACTTCTTGTAACTTGGTTATTATTCTTGAAGATGTGTGCGATAATTCTACAGGTGAAATTTTTACTTTAGAACTCGATTTCCGTGTGATTCTGAATTATCCTTAATTTATGGACATGAGTGTATTTCTTTAAAATTTTTTAAATAAAACAGCGGCTATTATTTCTTTAAAAATATGTATTATTTTTTTAAAAATAATAGATGGGGACGACACTGAAAGACAATATCCTTTTATTTAAGTTTACATACATTTTCTTTAATGTTCACTTTACTTTCCATCACTGATGAGAGCTTGAGATATCAGAGCACATAAGGACCTCACATGCCTCACAATGGATTATTATCTTAGCTCTATCCCTTTCTGAGTCAACTAAATAAGCAAACAAAAAATCAAAGCCAATCTGTCATGTGTGTGCTAACTACGCTGTTAATTAATCAAAAGTGGTAGTCATCGCTTAAGTTTGTAGGGATTTATATTTATTTTAAATAACCAGTTAAATTTAATTTTAAGTTACTTTCCTCGTATAAGCCTTCATTCCCCTAATTATCAGTGCCAGAATATTTAAATTTGGTAGCGCGCGTAAGAAATGCAAATTCTACCAGTGGGAGAATAAGTTTAAATATCGACGTTCCAGTAGAGATAGTCCAGGAAATTTCCGTGCGTGCTTATACGCAAACTTCCGCTTAGCAGTTACGGCTGGTTAGACGTGGCTTAATCGCTATTATCTTGCTACCATTAGACTCAACTACGCGCTGTAGGGTACAGGATTGTATGAGCCCTGTTGTTTAATTCTACTGCTTGTTAATATTTTGAATTCTTGAGTTTTGATTCTACTGTTTCAGTTACTGCCCACCAGAAAGACAGTAGAGCTTTACAAGTTAATCAAATATGTAAACAGAGAAATAAAATAAAACTTTAAAATTATCTGACAGGGTTCAGATTTTAACGGTCGCTCCAAAATGTTCTTTTAAAGTTGAATATGGTTTACCAGCAAAGATTATCAAAACAAAGGAAGATGGCCCAAGCAGAATATAAAAATATTTTAGAGAGGCTAAATGAACGGACATTTACTCTAACCTAGGAAAACTGTGTGTTAGTGATTCTCAACCTTTTTTGCCCCATGCACTCCTTTCATTATTGTTAGATCATCTCCTCGCCTTCCTTTCCAAAACTCGAAAAATACATATACACATTTATTTATATATAGATTATTTTTAAATGTGTTTTATAAACTAGTTGTTACAAAAAAATATATAAATTTTTGATAAATACCAAAATTTGAATAAAAGTACATTTTTATATTCATAAACTAAAACTAAATATTTAAAAGTCTAAATAAAATGCTGACCGAATTCACCCCCTGAAACTGTGGAATTCCTCACTAAAAGTGAATTTTCCCTGGTTGAGAACCCCTGTTCTATTTCTTCTGTATGTTTTAAAATTGAAAAAATATAGAAATTCATTTTATCAAAATTCATTAATCAAAAATTCGTTAAAGTGTTACAAAATATGAAATCGATAATAAAACAAATTCCAGATTTCAAATTTGGGCTTCCAGATGCCCATATTCGCAGCAGGATTACGTCATTGAAAATTCGATGGCTCTAGTTACCGTCGTTTTACCACAATGCGAGAAACATACATACATTTATTTAATTTATTATTTAATTACTTTAAATATAATACAGGGCTGCAATATTTCGTGTCAACAGTTCGAAAAGTGAACCGACATTTAATGTTTCCGACGCAAAATCGCAAAACAAAACAAAGCTCCTTTGGACTAATAATTAGTTTTCTCCATGCGCTCGAGAAGAGTTAACGTCAATATTAACACATTAAAAAGTTATTTGAGACAAGTCACTGTCGACCGAAAACAAGAGTTGATCGTGGGACACAAGTTTTTGGTTGGTTATTTTAATTTAAAGCGGCATTATTCGATTCCTTAGGGAAAAAAGGACTTAGTAGTTATTGTATAAAACACAAAATTAAATGGAAATCACAGTCGAAGTAAAATTGCGCCCTGCTGGATCCAATATATTCCTTTCACAGAAGAGAAAACTATCAAGAGAGAAGAGAAACACGTCAGATTCAAGCATAAAATTAGGCAATCGACGACCTTCTGTTTGGCGTATATTTAACCCAGACTTTGTCGATTTCGAGGGCAACAGGTATAGGTCCCTCGTCATCGGAAGAAAAGGATTTCTGCAAAATAGAGAGCTGTACACTATGCGTTGGTTTAATTTTGAGTCATTATACATTTTGTTATATCTCGTAGAAAATGTTTTTCCTAAAACACTGTTCAAGAATTTTCTGAAACGTAAATAAACTTTTCTATTCATTAAGAGGGCACATGTGAAACTGATTTTTCTTCGAAATGGCGAAATGTATTTAAAGAGAATAATAAACTATTGTATTTTTCGCTAAAACGGTGGCAACTGGAATGTTTTCGACTTCTTATTCTGTTAGTTGCTTGATGTATTTGTCAACACAGACCGTATTCATGGCATGGTTTTAAGAGTTTTATTGTTTTAAGCAGATTCGTTGTGAGTTTGTTGTTAAGAAATGTTGATTTTTTTTTCATTACTAGCTTTATTTTCTTCCTGAAATCATCGTACAGCTGCAAGCTGAAGAATTTTTACATGTTCTGCAATTGCCTTTAATTATTCTTCTGCTGTGATATGTATTTTTCTCGATAATCTTATTAGACGTATTTGTATCCTTAGTAAATGGAATAATTTCACTTTGAGGGACATCTATACTCTAAATTTACAGTATAGTTTTGCAAAACGCGGGGGTTACGTCAGTAATACACTGAGCATACGGCAAAACTGTGTTCCGGAAAGTTAACTTTCTGTGGGAAAAATGTGTTAGATATAATTCAGATTAAGAAAGTAGGCATAATTTAAACAAACCTAAATATTGTTGTAACTAAAAAGTAAAAATGAAACAAATGCTAATGGAAAGGATTTTTATTACTCTTCATGACTTCACACAATTATTATTATTATTTTAAGCTGACAATGAGTGACGCAGCTCTTTAAAATTTTCTCTTCAGGGAAGAAAAGCCTCTCGTAAAGTGTTGTGGCATCACAATATGCATTTGCAATTAAAGGATTTTTTTCCCACGAGAAATAATCCATTTGTTCGCTAGCCGCTGGGCACTCTTCCTCGGGTGAAAGAAGAAAGTATTCAGGAAAAAAATAATGAATTTTTTTTGAGCGACGTATATGTATATACGTATTTATATATATATATATATGTATGTATATAAAAAAAATACGTATATACGACGTACATATGTATTTTTTTTTTTTGGTGCTGCCGATTGCAATAAAAAACGGAGGGGCACAACTAAACGTTTTAGCAGTCCCATATACAAAATTTCAACGTTCTACGACTAATCGTTTTTGACTTAACATGGGATACATGTTTACGTACGTATAGACATTACGAAAAAAATCTATTTTACAATCCGTTTTGGAAAAAAGAGTCTTTTATTCTGCCCGTACGTACAGACGTCAAGCAAAAAATAGTCATAATGGTTTCCGAAACTGACAAAATTGATATTTTCTTCCAAATACGATACCCGAAATTTTTTGCGGTTACTGTACTCGTTTACTTCGTACAAGGAAATCAAAATGCTTCTTTGAACACTATTTCTGACCTTGTTTCAACCCAAAAATTTAACTGTTATGTTTTAAAATAAATTCTTAACAGACAACCTATCTCATGTCTTCCATCCCAGAAGTTCGGCGACGTTATAATACCCTCTTCTTTCTTAATTCGGGTCAATCTTCACTGCAAAATCGCTGCCCTGTTCCTTTTTTAACAATTCGTTTAACTTCTCGTAGGTTAAAGGCTCTTTATCTTCTTCATTATCACTACTTTCACTGTCGTATGGTGTCATAAGATCATCCAATTCTTCATTCGTCATTTCTCGATTAATTCTTAGATTTGTTCTTTTCCCGTATCTGAAAATCCTTCGCATTCCATCGCTTTTGCATTTTGCACGATTTCTTTGGCTTTATTTTCAGTCCACGATAATCCTAGATAGCTTCCAATTCCTAATTTTTTAAATACAAATTTAATTACCAAATTAGTTCAAACGATTAAAGATTAGGAATCGTTTGATTTGATAATGAACCAAACTGTTCAGCAAATCTGAAATTCATTGAAACTTAGATCTAAATATTAAAACCAAGGGGAAAAAAAATTCGAATATGAATATAGTCAGACTCCGCTACAGCGATCCCCCTTTTAACAAAACCCGGATATAACAAGCGACAGTTTTGGCGCCACCCAGTTTCCTATAAATTTAGTGTTACTTTATACGGATACAGCGAACTTTTCGAAATGGATAGATATAGGATTTTGTAGATATCCTGAATCGAAAATACTTTGTATTTCTTTAACATTTTTTGCAGAATTTCTGCAACTTCGACTGAAAAATTAGTAACCTTTAAATTCATTCTGTTTAGGTTGTTAGCATAACGACAAACACCTTTAGGTTTCCTTTTGTTTTCAACTCCACCTCACTCTGGCCCCACGAGTGGCCGAGTGGTAAAGACCACTGAATACTGCTAGTTCGACCTGGCTTGGGTTCGAACTCAGGCAAACTGGGTAGCTGCATAGTTGGGTTTCGTGATTTTCCCGATGTACAACGTAAATACAAGCCAATTTCTCTCAGAAAATCCTCCATGAAGCCATCCTTCCTCTTAGGCAGATAGCCCCCGTGGCTTTGTCGTATTCAAATAACCTAATCGCCTACCCCTGTGTTCTAAATAAAAGTCTACGCCAGGATAATTATAGCAATCTGTTCTATTAAAACAAGGACACACAATAAATACACCTTAGGAGATTTCTGCATTCTAGGCATTCTATGCTAAGCAGGGAAAAAAAGGGGGGGAGATCTATTGAGACAAAATGCTTGAATCGATTCTTAGATTATTTAGCTGTCAGACGACATTCTGTTCTACGCTGATGCTTATCCACAACTAGTTGAAACGACCAACGTTGCCGAGCTTTACGCTGAGTGAAGAGGCTTCTTGTAGGGTCAAAGCGGTAGTTTTTCTGAAATCGCAGATATTGAATTTTCCTGTTATTTTTGTTCAAAGCGAATTGTGCAACATTTTACCACGCTGGAATAAAGTTCTAGAACAGTGTAGAACTAACACGGCGTTGTGTAACGGTTTTAATAAAAACTATTACTTGATTTGTAGCAGGTTATGTCTTTTTTTCGGAAATAAGCAATCGGAAACTAGCCTTCCACTTTCACCGATTATTTCTTTACTGTTTTTGAAATTTTTGCAAAAAACCTGAGAGACAGCGGGTTTAAATTCTGTTCTAAAGGTTCTTACACTGTTTTAAAGAGTAAACGAACTCAGTGCCGTCTAACGGTTTTAGTACTAACTGATAGCGAGAACGCAACAGTGGTGACGTGAACCTAAGATGTGTGCCGTGACCGCAACGCTCTAATACATACGCCCTGAGTGTGGTCCCATGGGGTGATTTTTCGAAATCTTATGTACAGAGCGCCTTTTCTCTTCTTTTGACAGTCACATGTGCAAAATTTCAAGATCGTAATAAAACTGTAGATTACTATGAAGTACACACACAGAGACACTCTTCTTCATTTATGTATAGATTGTAAAGTCGTATTTTAGATGGAAATGTGGAATTGGAAGAAAGAAAATCAATCAAAAACAAATTCGAAATTCAAAATTTTGTCTTCGAAGGGCCCGTGTTCGGGTGGAGAACTACGTGTACTAAAAACTGGATGACTCTAGATGCTCTAAATGTTTCTTCATAATCATTGCGAACAATACATACATAAAGATTCTTCATTATCTATTTTTTTAATAATACATGTCGATACCATTTGGTGGCAATAATTTGAAAAGTGATACGGTCAAAAAGTGAGTTTCAGGACTAACAGCGTCTCTGGTGCTTAAAGGGAAAAAAAAAAAAAAAAAATCTAG